>JAASLG010000144.1:0-39493 GCA_013365235.1 Cercospora sesami
AGACCACTCCAGCTCCCAAAGCAGCACCTCTGCTTTGGCCGTAAGCCCAACAACCTGCACAACGCCACGTGCCATCTCTTTCGTTCGAACTGCTGTCAGGTCCCTCCGGTAATTTGACTTGAGGAAGCCGCTGAAGCTGCCAAACACACCACCAGAGGACACTTCCTCGATCTTCATGAATTGGCTCTGCACCTTCGGCATACCGGTCATATCCTTCAGTGTAAGTGATACTATCCTCCCAGAGCTGAGCGTGACCACAAACGTGGCGTAAGCAGCAGGGACAATGTCTGCCACCACTTCAGTGCCGCTCAATGGAATTGTGCCATCTACACTCGCACGTTTCGCCTGGAACAAGCCGAGGGAGGTTGCGCGATCAAGAGAGTCGTAGAAGACCACTTTGCCAGTGTCCGCCGAAATGAGCACGAGACCCATGTCGTTATGAGCGATTCCGTTGCTGGGCACCAGCGCACCGAATGGCAAGCGCTCTCCTCGCGTCGAGAAAGGCATGTTGAAAGTGCGAACATTGCTCGCAGCAACGTGGGCGGTATAGTCCCATACGAGTGCCTTTTCCTGTGTGACAGCCAGCGCATGGTTGCCCAGTATAGTGCCACGATATTCGAGTCCTTCCTTTTTGAGCTCCTTCGGCGTACTTGGGAGCAATTTGACACTGTAGCATTGATTTGAGCACAAAGTCGTGGCGCCGTCAGATCTATGCACTCGCTTCACGGTGCCTTTCTTCCCTCGCACTGGCATTTCAACATCAAGCACAGGAGTGGCGCTTCCAGCACGTCGATGTCGGTGGTGTCCATTGCCATTAGCTTTGGCAGTCCCAACGCCAACGTAGGTGTGTCCATCGATGGATCCATTCACGACACTGTTGACCTCCCCTACTTCATCGGCCTCGTCTATTTTCGCATCGCTGTCGACTTCCGGAGGCCGCCCTTCGGTCGAGTCCCGCGGCGCGTAGGTCTCGTCGGTAATTTTGCTGCGTTTCCGTCGAGGAGCAGCCTTCTGTAAGGTGTCGTTGTCGCTTTGTCGAGCTCGTCGTCGTGGGTTGCGCGCCGTGGTCGATCGTGTCGCGCGCTCGGTCGCAGGCTCGGGCGTTTCTGTGTTGGACATGATTGCTGTGCCGTCATGCGGCAGTGACAGCGACGCGCAGTGGTTTCGGGAGGTAGGAAGGAGTGTGGTGGTGGATTGGTGATGATGTGTGTTTACTCGATGAGGCTCCTTCAGCTACGCGAGTTCGAGATGTTTGGCGCAAGAAACGGACTTAGCCGAGCAAGAAACGGACTTAGCCTACTTGAGAATGGAACGCCAGCGGTGAGTCGTGACACGCGTCGAGTGATTAGACGACAAATTTTCGTCATTGAAGTCTTGAGAGTATTCTGTCTGTATGATGGTCTATTCTAGTCCTCACTTGCCTCGCATAGTTGGGGCACCTTCTTCGCACCCTGCCCGACAAGCGCATCGATGTACGCCAAGAACGTGTTCAATGGCACCATGTCCATGCTCCGGAACGATGGATGACTACTTTGCAACACCTGACCCGCCCATAAAACTCTTAAGAAGTGGCACTCTTCCTTCTTGTAGAGCTCAAAGATAACCTCTGAGCCCATGCCTGGCCACACCATTCTTTCAATCTGCAAGATGCTCAGAAGCCTCGAGATGCTTCCATCGTGCGCTACATTGTGTCTGTATCGGACTTGGCCATCACCAATCGCAGCGCGTCCTAGATGTGCAGCAAGCTCAGCAATCCAGACTCCGTAGCTCGCAATGCTCGCTTCCAAACTCTGCGGCGCATCTCGGTAGATGAACGAGTATTCGTACTGTCCTAACCTGAACACTGTTTCCGCATCTGCTCGATCGATACAGGTGGACGTATCATTTACGCTGCATGGCAAGGGCTTCTGATGACACAATCTCGCCGAAAGGTTATCAAAGTAATGGTCGAAGTTTTGGTGCCAGCCGCTATCGTTTGGATCTACGCCGCTCACATTGTCCAGCTGGGAGAACAGTACAGAAGAAGCCGTGAGATGTTCAGTCCAATTTGTCGCAGAAGATCCGACACCGTAGTTGCTGAATAGCGCGGCCGACGCTGGACAGCTGTATCGTGGTTCGAGGCTGTCGACGGAGTTGGGCTGGATGAGTAGTGGTGTATCTCCCCCAGATTGAGCTGGGTACATGCCTGCTATGAGCATCGAAGCGACTTGAGAGGTGATGACATTGTTGGTCACTCTAAAAGTCGTGGCGGCCGGGTCGTACTCGATGGGGATGAAGCTCAAGAGATCCGCGTACACAGCTTTGAGATTTGCACCATGCTCCCATGAGTCGTCCAGGCCTTGTCGAGTAATCTGCGGGAACTGACATGTTCCGTTGAAGCCTTGGGGTGGGAATGGATTACTCTCGCTTGTGTACACACTCCAATACGTGGATGCAGAATCATTGCCAGCAGGGTTGAGAGGTTCGCCGCCGTAGAAGAGGCCCTCGTCCGAGCAATCCCACACATAGCTTTCCACGGGAAAAGTGTTGCTTGCGTAGGGAGTCCTTTTGTGATGTCGATGGATGACTTCCACATATTCCAGCTTATAATCTGAAGATGGCGTCTCATATGTTGTAGGGTTGACATGCGGCATGTTGCACCAGTTATACGTGGTTCCTTGCGGCGACTGCGAGGTATTGTAGATGAAGCCATAGGTTCCTGTGCTGTTCAGGGTCAAAGTGAGGTTGTTCACAAAGTACTGGGCTGGTGAATGCCAGGCGGTGCTGACATTACTAGCTGCCGTCGAGCATTCCGCGCCAGAGTGCGCTGATTGTGCGCTGCATGTACCGACTGCAGCGCAAGCTGAGGTCAATATGCTGGGGACCCTGTTGTAGAATTTCATAACTGTGGAAAGGACTGTCTGTGCAGCAAACATCGTGAAGAGAACAACGGCGATAGTGATATATGGCCGCAAGTGGGACTGCATTGGCCGATGTCACCTTACGTTATCGCCATTGGAGCAGGAGTGGAAATACTTCTCAAGGCGGAAAACTGCACCTTTTGGATCTAGGAACACCTCGCTACTCCACTGACACCAGACGCGTGCTTGGAACTGAGGTAGCCATTGGTCGCGAAGAAAACGCGTTTTCGAGAAAGGAATTGCCGCTGTCACAGACAATTTGGATGCGTTTGAATGCACCGTCAACGAAGGCCGGTCCCTCCGCCTCCAGATGTTGTCTGTATCGTGTGTATGAAGTCGACAAGGTGAAGTTGCAGGATGTTGCGACTTGGGAGGGCAAAAGGCGGAGGAGAGAAAAGCCGACCAGGGTCGGAAGCAGCTCCTGGCGCAATGTTGTGATCGGCGATGTCAACAAGCGCATCTCGCATTACACGACTCTCCATCCTCCTCTCAATCATCATCATCGTCAAGGGCACATACATGTAGCAGGCGATGTCTCCCTCGTCGTCAACTCGCTGCCAGCGCTCTTTTCCATATCGCCACTGCCTGTCGTAGCGTGCCCATTCCTCAGTCTCCCTTCCTGCGAGATCACTAGCGTTGAACCGGTCGTCATGGTGGCGTCGTCATTATTTGGGTGTTTGCTCCAGTGACTGCCTCCCCCAAACGGTCACACGAATATCATCATGCATGCGCGCTTCTGACATTCCATGTATCACTAACTACCCATACGGCCCGGCGCGACAAGTCGCGAGTCGGCAATATGGCACCAAACCCCATTATGATTCCGCGAAAACCAGTGCGAAAGTCGATATACGAGGAACCAGTGCGAGACGATGCGCCAGCACCAGGAATCAGCTACCCGATACTTGCCACTGCGGTCGTCATGTTCCTGCTGTCCGCAGCCGCATGGCCTTGGAAATGGACATTCTCTGGCGCCGGCATCGAGACACTACTGCTGCTATACGGGCATTCGCAACAGAAGCGGGTGCTTTCTGTCGTACCGCTGTGGACGCTCCTGGCTACGCTGAACTTGGCATATGCGATTTGCTCGACCTCATGGCTGCTGCACGGCCTCTTCGTTACTATGATATATCCCTTTGTTCTGCTCACATGCCTGAACCAGTTCCCATGGGCTGCGAACATGGCTCGAGCGGGGCTTCGGAAAGCGCTGGGAGGTCAATCACACTTTGTTAAGGACAAATTGGCAATGTTCAATCTCCCTGCTCTGGAAATCGATACCGATGTAGATGGCCTGTTTGTCATCCGAGGCATCACCGTGTCGTTTTCGAACTTCACGATTGCTGCGCATGGAATTGAGCTTGGTCTGAAGCTCGCCGACGACATCGAGCTTGCTATTTACGTGGACGAGGTGGTGGTCAACTTATTTAGACACATTGCGATAGGTGACGTGTACGTCAATGCGAAAGGCGGCAAATTCGAGATGACCTTTGGCGAACTGGAGGAAGAAGATAGTGACGACGCTGCCAGCGAGTTCAGCGTCCTACTTGATGATACGCCCCTTTTGAAGGCTGCTGCTGCGAAAGCCAAGGTCATGTCGGACAGGCCCAAATTGAGAGAAACCTTGACCGGAGTGAGCTATATGAGGGACAGTTCGGTACAGCAAGCCGCCGACACGATCAAGACTTTGGACCCAGACGACGAAGCTGCAGATCAACAGTATCATGACATACTGACGGAAATCCGCACCTCGAGCGCAGTGTATCAGTCAAGGCAGCAGGTACGCCAGAATGCTAAGAGCAATGGTCGGAAGCTCGAAGACGAGAAAGATATGCGCGCAGCAGTGTGTGCAGCCCTGCAAGAGATTCCATCCGTGCCTCATCCACCACGGCGATCTATCCGCGTCACCACTTTGCAGAATTCGTCACCGCCATATGTGCGACGTTTCCTGCATCGGCTGCCGTTTCTCCTCAGGCTCTTACTCACTCCTCTCAGCTATCTACACCCTGTCAGTATCGCGAGCATCAATGCAGCTGGTTCCGGGAAGTGGCTATCGAGTCTACTGCAGCAACAGGTGTTCAAGCAATATACCGAGAGCAATTCCCAGCTACGGAAACTGAAACGCAAAGTCTCCACATGGACAGCAGATGCCAATTTTTGCGTGCAACTTACCGACATCGACGGCCTCGGCCAAGTGCCGCTGAACTCGAATTACAACATCGTCACTTACCTCAAATTCGATGATGTTCTGGCCTATCGCACCATCCCAGCATCGGGTGTGGTAACCCAGGTCATGCGTCTTGGTGGGGCGGACGCAACATTTACGATACCAACGTACTTGCTGCCTCATCACGAACACATCCTCCCGCGAGTGCCTGATCAAGAGGATGAACACGAGCTTGAAGTGCAGATCACCGAAGCAGATGGTATGCCGAAAGCTGTGCAAGCTGCACAGCAGCTGAAACAAGTGAAAAAAGACGAGACGAACATCAAATTGTCTGTACACGGCAGTTTGCCAGTCTCCTGCGACCAGAGCCTACTCAACTTCATTGCGGCGCTAGTCAAAGCGACCAAGATCATCGAGCTCGAAAAGACCGTCGAGGAAGAGGTGCAGCCTCCCGACACGCTGATGTCGTCAACTCCGACAGGTGATGAGGAGCCCGAGCTTGATGCTGCATCGCCAGATGCAAAGTCAGAAACCAACATCAGTCTGAAGGAAGTTGCCGGGTTCAAAGTCTTTGCCAAAAATCTTCGACAGAATCTCAGAGATGGGACAACGAAAGCGCAGATCAAAGATATCGCAAAGGACTGGCATCACACTGCCAAAGATGGGATGAAGAAGGCTGCTGTGACCGGGCTCGTCAATGATAGATGGATTGCACATGTGGTCGGCAAGGTTGCCAGCACACTCCAGAAGGCTCAAGGCGATCTTGGCTGGAGCGGGAACATCCCCATACCGCTGGGGCCTTATAGAGATACAGAGGATGCGGCACTTACGAAGATATTACCTTAGACGACAGTGACATAGGCTTACAGGACTGGAGCGGAATACAATTCTGCCGATTGATCGGAGTGGAAAATGAACGGAACGTGCTTTCACTCTTTGCGAGAACAGTCGTTCAGACGATCACTTATTGGATGTCGTCGGTTTAAGGCTGAGGCATTTCGTAGGAAGTTTGGTCAAGGACAGGGATCAGGCAAGGACCATGCGTGGCTTGGCTGTGACGCTTTCCTTCTCCAGTTTTCTCTCTCCTGCCAACACCAACAACCGCGAGACACCTCCACCACATCATCTCCGTGATCTTCGTTGAGCAATCCTTGACATCTTGGCGATGGATCATACAGTCGTTCGGATGTCCGTCATCATGACCGCGAGAGTTGAGACGTGAGTCTCAGCGCCAGCTCACGCGGGACGCGCGTGAGATCTTAGCAGCAGAATGATCTCTCCGTCGCATTCGGCATTATTCAATCTCGACCCGCACGAGCGATGATTCACCACTACTCTCCAAGACATGTTTGGGGTACTCTCCGAACTCCGATCCGTCATGCTCAGGAACTACACATGACGATATGCCGGAGCTAACGCACGTGTGGAACACGCTGCCAATGGTGTTCTTTCAAGAAACCATTCTCTTGCTTGGCGGGCAACAGCCTTTAGCGATCTCTGTGAATGCTCGTGAGCAACAGAGATTTCCTCGCTTTGGCGGAGCACTCTCCGCTGCGGTGTTGTTCTTCGGGCAGTACAGTGTATTGGGCCGCACCGCCATGCTCACCGCTTGCAGGTCCCTGCGACTCGTGATTGCAAGTCCCCAGACGATGCATGATCGGCTGTGGTGCGATTGAGAAATACATCTCGAGTAATCCTCGGATGATCACCAGCGCTTCACAAGATCTTCTCGCAAATTCTGCTTTGGTCTCGCCAGTCGCACGCTATCGTGAGCCGGACGGAGAACACTCTCTTCTTATCACTGCTTTGTGAGCATCGGCCGCTTGAATGCTGACACGTGAGAAGAGAAACCGCGGAACGGGTCGCTACTGGCCACTTTTCAAACAACATGGCTTTATTGCTTTGCAGTGGCACATGCGAGACCAACGCCATCATCGCGTGACGCGAGAGCAGAGGTGCTGCCTTTATCATCCTGCTCCGATGCATTGCATCTTCCCAAGCGGAGAGTCCATCACAGGACATTGAGTCCTCCAATGGCGGCCTCGATTGACTATGTTTCCAGAGGGACCCTTGCGCACAAGTGATTACTGATTCTTTTATTGCTCTGCGCAGAGTCGTTCGCTATAGGATTGTCGCCCGCTGTTCACCGATCACTGCAACGGATGTGCAGAACTACAGTCCAACCGAAATGGGACGAGCAAGGGAGCTCGAGCTACAGGGATTGAATAGGCCGGTGCATGTGTCCGCCATCACAAGCGCATTGCGCACGAGCATCCCCCGAAGTATCGGCATCGTTTCGACCCATCACCGATTGCATATTGGTCTGCATGCCCCTCTCGCAATCAGCAAATCGTCATCAACAATCTTCCTGATGACAACCGCGCAAGATGCACAGTTTCAGTGAAGCATCGTCGACGAAGGGTTTGTCCCCGGTCTCGACCATCTATTCCAAGCCATCCAGCAGTACTTCCACGAATCCATCAACGAGGCCACCATCGAAACGAAGGAAGCAATCATTCCATGCTTCGTCTCTGGCCTTTTCGTTCGTGTGCAAACTGCTAGCGGTGTCAAATCCGCCTCCTCCGATGCTCGAGAAACCAAGATCATCTGGCGCCTCCGTGGTATCCGTGGAACGACAAGCCCTGTCACCGATTTGTGTTTACGGAGACATCACAGGACCACAGCTCTGTAAGGTCGTTGTGATCCTCAAGGAGCTACACCTTCCTTATATCCTGAAAGTGGTCGATGTAGGAGCCATCAAAGAGGACCCTAATTCTGCACCATGCGAGCTTATACGCGGTGGACCGGCTATGGAAGATCCTAATACTGGTATCGTACTCTGGGAGGTAAGAACACCCCCTCATGAAGCATCACCTTTGGCAACGATACGATGCCGCACGAATTGAGTGTTTGTCATCCAATGAACAGCTGACTGATACATACCTTGCAGTCTGGAGCTATAGTAGACTATCTCGAAGAAATGTACGACAAAGTCAACAAGCTACGCTATACTTCATTTCCAGAAGTCTGGCATACCAAGCAATGGGCCTGGCATCAATTCGGAGGCCATGAATCTTTAATGGGACAAGAAAGCTTCATTTCTACACACGAATTCTACGGCGACATGGTACGCGGGACCCTTTCGACTATCGAGAACCATCTAGGAGCGACCGGCAATCTCTATCTCATTGGCGATCGTATCACATATGCGGACCTATTATACGTCGCCTCAAGAGAAGCGATATCAACAACCTTGATGCGGAGCTTCGTCGACAATTTTGAGGTCGAGTGGCGACGGGAGTGGCCAAGGACTTACGATTGGTATCAGCGTTTGTTGATGAGAGATTCGGTCAAGAAGACTTTCCAGGAGAGGTTCGAGATTATGGAAGAACGAGGGTGGAATGATTGAGCTCATTGGAACACTGGAGAGCAGGTGCTCTGTTGCTTTGGAATGGGTGCGGCAGCACCATAATCATTGCGCTATCCTGGCCGAGCCTGCGCATCACCTGGAATCTGGACTCCCTGCACGGAGCATTCGAATCGCAGTGACCCTGCATCGCAGAAGCGGTGGATATTGAGCTTCCGCGAAGATACCCTACAGACCTGCCGCATCACCCGACACCGCTTCCTCGACTTCGAACAACATTTGGGATTGACGAGACCCTAGTGTGGGTGTGTTGCGACGCTCAGCTGAAGGCCACTGTTCCCCATCAAGTCGCATCAGCCGTGGCCAATGCTCTACCACAGCCGCAAAGGTGTGCGTTCGAGAATGCATCGCAGAGTGCACTCTTCTTTGGACTTCCAACCTCATTGACCAGGTCGCGATGAGGGACCTGCGTTCTAGAAGCCTCGTTCAATTTGCGAGATTGAGTAATGCAGAGCAAGACATCAGTGACATCCTCCATTGTCGTATGCGTGACCAAGTCACGCAAACCTTCAAGAGCGGAGCCCATCGACAGCGAAACTTTTCACGCCTAGGCCACGCTGGAAAACCTGCAAGGCACACCGCAGCATCGCAGCCACCTCAGGCGTAAGGAACAGTTTCTAGGCTTCAGAGCAAGATTTGGATCGTAAGAGCGGAAAAGTGTGTTGCTGGAAGTACCATGCTTTATCACGATCGCAACCGCAGAAGCTTTGTGCTGTCCCGATGCAGTTTGCATGCGCAGACGAGAACGACGAGGAGCTGCATGGCGTGCAAATCTTCCAGGCTTGGGATTCTAGTATCGTCTATGAATAATTCATTAATGTATTGACCACGGCTCTGCAGTTTTTAGTTCAAAGGAACTGTTCCGTCCCTATGACAAAAGCATGACAAACCCCACATGGAGGCCTCGGCGAATATGCATGCAAGTCAGAGCTATAAGCATCAGCTCAAGTTGAAGTGATCAAGCATCCAATACAATTGATCAATAACACTCAGCACAATGTCTACCAACGGAGCAACTGTCACCCACGCACACTCAGACAAAGATGGTCACTTCCGCCGCAAAGACAGCGCCTTCCGCGACTGGATCTCCAAAGATCCAAACTCAAAGTTCCCCGCCGAAAGTGGTCGATATGCACTATATATGAACTATGGATGTCCATGGGCTCACAGGACGTCAATCGTGCGAGCACTTAAAGGCCTGGAAGATCATGTCCAAATGATCGCAACCGACTTTGATCTGACGAGTAACGGCTGGACATTTACAGGTTCGTCGAAATCTATCAGCACTCATCATCTATCTGCTTTGACTGAAACTTCATCACCCAGGCAAGAATGGCTCCGAAGGCAAGGATCCGCTTTACGGTTTCACAGGACTCAAACAACTATATCTCAAAGTCGATCCGGAGTATACGGGAAGATATACCGTTCCTTGTCTCTTCGATAAGAAAACCGAAAGGATCGTGAGCAATGAGTCAAGCGAGATTATTCGCATGTTCTATACAGAATTCGACAATCTCTTACCCGCCGAACTCCGCGAAGAGAATAAAGAAGGCGGTGGCTTCTATCCCGAACATTTGCGGAAAGAAATCGATGAGATGAATGAGTGGGGTATGTCATATCATGTCTCCTCAACTCCCACACCAGCTCCGAACCCACTTGACTAATCTCTTTTTGTACTATTGTTACAGTCTACAACACCGTAAACAACGGCGTCTACAAATGCGGCTTCGCCACAAGTCAAGAAGCCTACGACACAAACATCTACCCCCTCTTCACCTCTCTCGACCGTCTCGAATCGCACCTCTCAGAACCTGCTCATCAACCTTTCCTCTTCGGCTCCCATATTACTGAAGCCGATATCCGACTCTTCACAACTCTCATCCGATTCGATGCAGCATATCATACGATTTTTCAAACGAATTTGAAGTCAATTCGACACGATTATCCGAATTTATACCTCTGGTTGAGGAGATTGTATTGGGATGAAAGTGAGAGGACGAGAGGTGGGGTTTTTAGGAAGACAAGCAATTTTGAGGCGTATAGGTATGGTTATGCCAGGGCGAGGGGGAGGATGTTGAAGGGTGGGGATGTGGGGGATGAGGAGCTGGAGAGGATTGTTATGCCGAGGGGTCCGAAGGTTGATATTGATCCTTTGAAGGAGGAGGAGAGGGTGAAGTAAGTAAGTAGGGATGGGTTTTGTGGTGTGTTGCGTTTGCAGAATGTATCGCATCTATTCTATCGTATCTGACGCGCAAGCATTTTAGCAGTGCTGGGTGACTGGTGCCGCTGGAGCACTTCTATCATCTTGTGCTCTATTTCATCGCTGACTTGGTCCATTTTCCGTCTGGCTTCGGCTGCTTTTCTCGGGTTCCACACAGCGCGATGGAACTGCATGGCTTCTTTCAATCTTTCAACTTCTTCCCACAGTTCCTTGTACTCGTTGATTTCTTTCACATTCTTGAAACAAATGCCGTATAATTCACAGAGGCTCGAAATCTCAGGTGCACAGTCCTTGGCTTCCTTCTTGAAGAGATATGGCCACATGTGCTCCCATACTCGGCCAGCAATGTGGTCGCTGAATTTCGTTTCTGTTAACCACTTTACGCTCCGCGCGTATTGCTCTTTTGGTCGGCTTCGGATCGCCTCTCGTGAGACTGCGAACTGGCTGCAGCACGGCCCAGCAAGGATTTCAGGAACCTCATCATCCGCACCAAAGTTGGCACGCCACGCCTCCTTCATGTACGGCTCCTCGGGCTTTTTGAAGTTGGAAAAGTCGTTGGAGGTGTTGATCCATGCCGGACAAGACGCTCTCCACGTGACACGTAGATTGAAGTATTGTCGGTTTATGACTTGCTGAAGATCAAGTCTCGAAAGAGCAAAGGAGGTGTTGCGTAGTAGAGTGCCTTCGACGTGCCAAGGTGTCTCATCGGCGTGGACGAATATGCTGACGTCCGGAAGGTCATCGTAAAAGTCGTGGAGATAGGTAAAGTACATCAACGCTTCCCGGCCTTTATTGAATGCCGCTGGCCGATATTCTGCGGCAGCTGAATCGGCGACATATCGTAAGATCTTGAGGTTCGGTATTTGTAGGTTGGCGGTCCATGCTGTGTCCTCTTTCAAGGTCGATGCAATGACCAAATGCGCTGTGATGTTTTCATAGCGATTCGCTCCAATGTCCGTGATCAGCGCGGGATGTGAGCGTGGGCGTAGGAGGTAGTCGAAGGCAGGCAGCACCCTGCTCCAGAGAGTATAAGTCGCGAAGAGGGCAAAGATGATGACGCTAAGACCCTTCAGGCGGTGGGTGTTGAGTAAGTGTGAAGGTGACATGGCCAGACCTGCTCAGACAGCGATACATGGCAGCATGAAGCTCTGGCGACGTTTGTTCAAGGTTGAAAGTGATCGTCTCGAGCCGCAGGGCAAGCCCGTGGGGCTGTGGTCCAATTGAGGGCGAAGGAGCGCTAACAAAGGATGCAGGAGCCTTGGCGAAGGCGTTCAGCGACTACGCATGCCTGAAAGTGCCCGTTGACGACGTTGGTGGAATGTGCGCCCGCTTTGGTCGGCGAAGATGAGCTGTTCAGTGTCATAGGGATGATGGACATTGAAGTGCTCAGACCGAGGACTTGCGAGACTGGGCAATGCGAAACATAGATCTGCATAGCGTCGACTCCTTTCGGCGGCATGTTGACGGCGCCAAGGTGTCCGATCCTGCGCTAGACTGGTCACGGCGAAGAGGAAAGGTCGCCGAGTCTTCATCATCTGTTTCCATCTCATCAAGTACGCGACGGTCAGCTGAGTCCCCAAGACTGCCAGATTCCTACGCGCATCGTCAAGCAATGCGCAATGACTGCTCGTGTGGTGCTGAAGCATATCACTTTATGCGCATGGGCAGAAGCCGTGGTTTCGCCTGCCCGCAAGAATCGAGGCGTCTCTTCGCCAGACCTAAAGTATACCAACGAGCACATCGACAGAGCATAATCACAAGCACGTGCGACAGTGTTGTGCCTCTGGTTCAACAGCCCGCCTGACGGATGTGACCGCGCAACCTGTTCGCGCGACAGTGTACCAGACTTTTGGGCCGCGCAGTCTTCGAGAAATAGTCCAACGCGTCGAGAGGGCCATTTCGTGTCTAGACATGTGTAATTTATGATGGTTTGCCGGTCCTTGTTGCTGCTGCATGCGATGCCGAAGTGCCTTCTTTGCCACACTGATGCACCGCCAGACTTGTTCGCTGGGAGTGGAGAGCAATCGCGGAGAAAGCCTCTCGCCAAGACTCTCGGTACAAGTCAGCCGAACAACCTAGGCACTTCTCTCGTCCTCACAGCTCTGCTCCTCTCACACACTGGCAGTACACCGAGCAGTACCACCCCGGACCGACGCACAAGATGGCGGAGTCAGCCATCCAGACGCCCGGACAGCCACGAACCAGACTCGAAAACTCCTCGACCTACATTCGTGTGCCTCGTACTCACCATGAGCACGAAGGTGGTGCGAACGACCAGCCGTGGCATTCAATAGTGCCCATGCTGTCAGGCATCTATCGCCGATGAGCGTCGGACAAGCTTGCGATTCCTGTGTACAACAAGTCACTTCAAGACGCATTTTCGACTTCACTGTGCACCTCGCTCAGATCCGAGTCCCGACCAAGAAAAACACCTACGGCGAGCAGTACCTACAGTACTGATCCCTCCCCAACTGTCGTCCCCAAGCTGCAAGGCTGGACCCTTTGCGTACCTCAGCGGCGGTTCAGCTATCAGCCATCCGCCGTTCCCTGCATTTTGCACCTGACGCCGCTTGAACGCTGCCTGACGCCGCTCAACGCCTCTGGGGTCGTCAGTGGCTTAGATTTCCTCTTCTCCACAAATCGACTTCACCCACAGATTGGACTCTGGGGAAAACCTTTCACGGAAGTTTTCATCCTAGTCTGCATGTAGAGCTGGATCTTCATGACTATAGGAGCTTTCTATTGCGATCTATGAGCAACTCTGTGATGGAAGAAGTACCAGGACCTCTTGGAAGACATGACATGCCTCTGCGTTGGAGGTGACATATTCTCCGACAATCCTTCTGTCGTGTCATTGTGCTGCTCTTGGTAATGCTTGTCAGCTCGAAAGGCGCATGTGATTTGTGACGCTTCCAAGGATCGTCGGACCCAAGAATATACTTTCTGTTCCTGAGCGAACGCACTTGGACAGCCGGCTGACCGAAAGTGCCGAAAACGGATCTTCACATGTCGATCCTTCAGTTTCTAGCAGTGCCAATGCGGGCACTTGAAGGTGCTGACAATGTACTATGCGCTCAGTGGCTCGCCACTTGCGTTAAATCTAGCAAAGAAGCATAATTTCCCCAGCCAGGGCGCGCCGCCTTCTGCTCTAGTCTTGGCTGTGGCTTTTGGAACCAATGAGAACAACGCCCGAATCAACTCCGGATACTACTGTACTCAACACCCACAGCGATGTGATGCTTGTTGGAGAGCGCAATATGGCACAAAGTCACTTGCCGGCCTGGATCGTCGTACGCCACAACGGGTGCGGTCAAGACAGGCAAGTCGATGTCGTGCCTAAACGGTTGCCAACGACTACAAGTAGACGACCATGTTCGCCCATCAATCCTGTCGCTTCGATAACGACTTTCATCTTTCGAACGAGTCAATATGGTTGGAACTCTTTTTTCTACCGCCCTCCTCCTCAATGGAGCTGTGGCCTTCCCTCACATTGCGGAGATGGTCGCGAAGCAGAAGAGGCAGGTGCCAGAGGGTGCCATCCCCTTCCCAGAGTGGCCTGGCACACCGGGCCACGCCACCTTCAGCGGTTTCGACGCTGAGCAGCAACTCGTGTCGGTCTCTGGTGAGCACGAGTTCCGACCACCGGGACCAGGCGACATCAGAGGTCCATGTGCCGGCTTGAACTCAGCAGCCAACCACGGGTATGTTTTTTCACCCGACAATGAGCGCAACCGATATTGACTTTGCCACACAGATACATTCCACGCGACGGTATTGCGACTCCAGAGGCCATTAATACTGGTCTTTGGGAGGCATTCTCGCTCGATGGCACTGCGACACTCTTCCTGAACACCGCAACTTCGGTAAGCAATATCATAGTCGTTGCTGAAGGTCTTTCAGATACTAATATATGATCAGTTCTTCAATGGAGATCCATTTTCAGGCCGCTGGTCGATCGGACCTCACTCGCCCAAGACGAACTCGCTAGGTGCTATTGGAAATCTTCTCGGCAACCAGACCGGTATCTGCGCATACGGACACTTGCGATCAGAGGGAGATGCATCCATCACTCGCGGTGACTGGTTGGCACCAACCATGGCCTCCAACTGCATTTCATACCCACAGTTCTTGCAGGAACTTTTCGACGTCGCGGACGAGATGGGCGGTGGTCTCATCACCCCACGTGTGCTTGCTCAGCACTCTTCCAACCGCAAGAAGTACAGCGTTGCCAACAACCCCAACTATTGTAAGATCACCATGGCGCACACACACACACGTTGTACCTACTAACGCCGTCACCAGTCTCCCCACCATATGCTGGTGTTGCATTCACCTTTGGTGCCCACATGTTCGCCTTCCAGCTGCTCGCCAACCACTCTGCTGAAGAGCCACGCGGCTTCTTGACCAAGGAGGTCTTCATGGAGCACTTCGGTTACGACCGTGACGACCAAGGCAACCTCCGATACGTAAGTTGACGATGTGAAAAGTGGCTTGTTGCAACCACAACTAACTAGAACACCACAGACCTTCGGCCACGAGCGCATCCCAGAGAACTGGTACAAGCGCTCTGAGCAAGACCCATGGACTCTCACCGATATCGTCGTCTCCACCGCCCAGCAATGCGCCACTTACCCAGGTAACTGCCAAGTCGGCGGTAACACCGGTACAGTCAACAGCTTCAAGGGTGTCGATCTCACCGACCTCTCTGGTGGCTTCATCAACAGCGTCGAAGACTTCCAGGACCCCAACCAGCTCGGCTGCTTCATCGCACAGAGCATCAAGGCCGATACTCCTTCTGCTTTGTCGAATGTCTTCGAGGGTCCACTCTTGTCGCAAGCTCTTGATCTGATCGATAGCAAGCTTGCGCCAGCACTTCGCGGACTTGGAAACTGCCCCAACGTGCCCGAGGGTAAGGGTTTGGGCGAGGTTGATGCGCCTTTCCCAGGTGCGAGCGGTGCTTCGGAGGGTCCTCGTGGTCCTTTCCGTTAAATGCTAGGATTATTGGAATAGGGAATGAGATGATGCAATGATCTATCATGTATAGCACAGCTTAGATGCTTGTTACTTATGAATGAAGCACAGCTTAAATGCTGATGGCCAACAATGAAATGAAATGAATCGTCACATATCTATTGCATGACCGTGCAGCTCTCTCGCTCGTCCTCCCACCTCGTTAGTTGATTCTTCTTCATCATTCGCAATAATCCATATACCCACGAGCGGGCTATGATAAGGGTACTTGAGAAAATATACCAAGCGAATTTAGAATGCCCCCAACTGTCCGATTAGCAGCCTCCATGCAACACTACGCGCAAAGCAGATTGTCAAATTGGTACAAAGATGTCCGATCAGGTCCTCTTGTTGTTCTCTACAGAATCCTCGTCCCCCTCCCTCTCCACCCACCTACCCTTCCTGACAATCCCTCCCTCTCAAACAGCAACAAAATCCCTCGGAACCAAAACCGCCGACCAACTCAAATAATGCTCCTGATCCGTGACCTTCGTGTCCCACTGCACCTCCACCTCTTTCCACGGCCTCACCAACGCCCCATCCTGATCCACACTCATCACAATCGCCCTCGGAGTCGTAACATTTTCCACCCTTTCCGCCCACACCAACATGATCCTCCCATCCGCCAAATCCACAGCATGAAGACCTTGGCAAAAACTTTTGGGATGAGGCGTAAAAGCAATTTGTTCTTCGTGAACGGCTTGTATCAGAGACTTTGCTGAATTGATGGAGCCATCGGGTCGGAGGTTCACGTAGGCTACGTCGATGAGGTTTTCGAGCCAGACGAGTTGGAAGAGATAGAGGCGGCGTTTTGTAGGTGTTGATGAGAGTCCGTGTGTGAAAGCGTATGCTGGGACGCCATTGTATAGGGCTTCCCAACCACAATCGATTTCGTAGGACGTCCAGAGGGATTTTTTCGCAGTTGATAGTTTTTCGAATTCGTTTGCTCGCATTTGTTCGAGGATCACATGATCGCTTCGTGTGGTGTTTTTGGTTTCATCGATTTTCATGTGGTAGACGTATTTGATGTCTGGGTCGGTACTTTGGAAAATTCTGGTGTTTTGGCCAAAAGTTTCTTTGGTGTTTGTGTTGTATTGTACTGTGGTCCAATCGGATCCGTCTGGGCTGGGGACATTCTGTGCTATCAATGGAAAAGCGTCTGCTCTTCGATCGGATTCTGGGAGTGCTTCTACGCCGATGCTGATCAGGTCCCCACGTACTACTAATCCAGGTCGGTGGCGTGAAGCACTTCGCAGTGGTTGCACATGATCGACCGAAACAAGGCTGAAGTGTGGGCCGACGCGCCATAGGTCGATGGTTTTGTTCTTTTCGTATTCGTCGTCTGTGAGATATTTTCCGTAAGCGGCGAAGAGGATCAGTTGCTGTGTGTAGTCGAAAACTGGTGCAGATGTGGTGATCTCAGAGACTGGGAAGGTCTTGGTATTCGCAATGCTCTGCGGATCTCGGACGAACAGCTTAAGCCCATTGTCTGCTGTGTTCTCGATTGTGGCAAGGTATGCTATCACTTCAGCTTTGGTAACACGAAGGAATGCTAAGTCGTGTTGCGGTTCGGAGCCCATACTGGCGATGTGTCAGTAATATTGAAGCGGTAGAACAATGGGACTGCTTTACGTGGAAGAAACCCTCGCCAGTGCCGCAGATTGTTCTTTTGAGTATGTATAGCTTGGCTGTGTCGTCGCAGCAGCAGATGTCCACCTTCCTGAGACTGGAACTCTGGCGGGGCTCCAACTCGTACCAGCTCTATTCCACACGCTAGCCAGTCTGGCTGGTCTGGACTGCAATAATTTAGCTTCAGACCCACAGGGCTTGCATAAGAGCTTGAGAACGCGCATCTCGGTTCTGTGCAGACAACAGACTAAAGCGGTGGCGTTGGTCACCGCTGTTAAGCGCGCATGCACTGTTCAGTTGATCGTGATAGCATCCTGATCAGATCATTAGCTTCGGCGCCTATGAGACCATCTCGTCGATGCAATGGAGACGTCGTAATGCTATACTATAGTGTTCGCAAGCAACTTCACTTTGACTTAGGTACAATGCCCATTTCTTTCGCTGCCCAGTAGCCAACTTTCCAGGTTGGGCTTAAAGCGGCTTTGCCCCCAGTCTTCAATATTTGTTTCGTCAAGCCCGTCCACTATAGCAGAAAACGCAAAGTCAGCACACAACTCTTTCATCAGCATGAATTCCACAATTTGACTTACAGGGTTATAAGGCTTCGGCTCCAAAATCTTTCGAACGCCCGTGAAACTCCTCAATTTGAAGCTGCCTTCAAATTTGTTGATACCCAGCAGCTTGTTCGGAGAATCACTCGTCGGCTTCGAGGGGCCTTTGGCGCCAAAGAAAGCTCCTGTGGCGGCGCCCATGAGGAAAGACGTCGCGGCTCCCTCAAAGAGATTGTGATGCTGGCCATAGAACAGGTTCTCCGTACCTCTTTCGGCTGCCTTGGAAAGTACGGAGGTAGTACCACCAATGGCACCTTTGGCCAGCATCCGGAAACCTGTACTCGCGATTTTGGCGGGGCCTGCGAAAGCACCGGCAGCGCCTGCGGCAGCACCAATGGCGCCGTTGACTATTACAGTAGTCCCGAAACCGGCCCTGCACAAGCTATTAGCACTTGAGACCTCTGTCGGTCATACGACTGATGTCAACTTACCAAAACTTCCCAGTGTCCTGCTCATCTCTATGGTTCGCAGAATAGAAGATGCCAGCGACACCTCCGCTTGCGAGGAATCCAACGGCGGCTGCAGCCAGAGGAGCAGCCGCGCCGCCAGTGGCCACAGTTACCACTACCGCAGCGGCGACAAGGGCAACACCGGCGACAACTCCCAAGACTGCTGACCATGTCCAGTGCCCAGTCGGATCAATATTATTGATCGGATCATTATTCTCAAAAGTGTACCGATTCAACCCATCTGTACGAATGAGAGAAGGTATATCCAGAATGTCGTCCGGAGTCGTGAATCGGCCCACAAGTGGATCATACCATCTGCCGCCGAAGTTGACGAGATCGGTCTCGTCATCAGTGTAGTTGCCTTCGTAGCACGCGGTCTTGTCCCTTTTGGCAGATGGATCGTCTTGTGGTGCCAACAAACCGAAGTCATCGTAGTCGAGCTTGTCCTTCAAGCTGCCATTGCTGCCATCGAATGTATGTGTGATGTTCCCTTTCGTATCCGCGAATGCGACATTGATCACCGGATCGGTCTTGGAAACGCGGATTGGTGCCAGAGATTCACATGCTTGTGTCAAGCTAGCCAGCAAAGGTACTGTGCCTCTGTGGTCATCAGTGCCTTGGAATCTGTGCCGAACCGTTGATTCGCCCTCCGAGCTGACGTGGACGCTGAAGTCATCGTCAAAGAACAAGTCTGTAGATCCATTAGAGTGTTTCCGTTGCAGCGTTTCGCCATCCTGGTCTGCAAGGTATTCGATAGCAATCTTGCGAGCACTGTCATTCATGCCTTGCAAGGCGCCAAATGAATCGTATGCGAAGTCGAACGCAGACTTCTCGGTCACACGCTTGGCGGTTCGGCCAACTCTATCGTACCTAATGTCGAAGATACTCGCACTGTCCCGGCTTCCTCTCGCGAAGCCTGGGCCATACTCAATAGCTGTGCCGCGCCGGGATTTGATGTTACCTGCATCGTCGTAGGCGTACAAGTTGAGGTCCTTTCCACTGATCTGTGAGGACGCGAGTCGCTTGCCTTGATAACTATAATCAGTAGTAGAGCTCGAGATGAGCTCCTGTTTGCGCGAGATCTGATCCAAGTCGTTGTAGAAGTAGTGCTCGTCAACCAGTGTCTGCCCGTTCGAAGTAAGGGCATGGCTGACGGGGAAGCCCTGCGAATCATGTGCCCAGATATGCGTGAAAGGATGTGCTATGGAACTGCCGGAGAGCACAAGCTTCTCTGGCCTTCCTGCGGGGTTGAAAGCAGTGGTTTCTGCCTTCAACGTCCACGAAGAGTCCTTATTGCTTGTCAGGCTGCTGGTCGTGATGACTGACCCATGGTACTGGTGTTCTAACAGAGCTCCATCTGGTAAAATCTTCTCTACCACCTGATCCTGCCAATTGTACGCCAAAGATGTTGTGTAGCTTGAGCCATCACCGAGAATCAATGTACGAGAGCGTACACGACCACGATGGTCGTATGAGTATTCCCAGCGAAGGTCAAAGGCTTCCTTTGGCCCTCGTCCGTAGACAGTGATCGAAGTGACACTTTCGAATCCAGAATTGTCGTAAGTGTATTGGATTGTTCTGCCATCACTACCAACCTTCTCCAGGAGCCGTCCCTTGTCATCTCGTCGATAAGTAATAGACTCGCCAGCTGCGTTGGACTGCGACACTAATTGGTGTGCCGCATCGTAGCGGTAAACAAATGCACCTATCTTCTCTCCCACGGTATTCTGATAGACATTGTCGAGTCTGACTATGTCCCCTCGTGTATTGTATGCACGAGTTTCGACTTGTCCTGCAGGATCTGTGCATTGCACTAATCGTCCGAAAGCGTCATGCTGGAACGTGGATTTCAGACCATTCTCGTCTGTGTTCTCAATAACGAGGTCGTCATTCTCGCGATGGATATAGCGGCGTTCCAGCACTGCAAGCTGCTCCGCATTCGCGAATGAGGCTGGATCTTTCAAAGACAGCGTACGCTCTTGAACTCTTGCACCGCCGTCGAGATATGCGGATGCCGTAACAATGAAGTGGTCGCCTCCTTGATGCGCGGGTCGAACTCGAGACACTGGACGCCCAAGACCATCCATCACGGAACGAACGCCTGCAGTAGCCGCGGGCAGCCATTGCAGCCCATCGGACATTGGGATTTGGACGGGCAGACTTTCGAACACTTTCTGGCCTTGTGAGTCTAGCTCCCAATAAAGCCAGGTTCCTTGTGCATCTTCCGCGTCCCGAGAGCTGCGTTTGCGGACCTGTTTGATGCAGTCTACGTAATCAACAACTTCGTGACGACCAGTATCGCCCTCGTGCGAAAATGTTGTAACCTTGACCGCAATGTAGGGAAACCCTGATGGACTTTCCTGCCTCTCAAAGTCGATACTGCGGTGAGGATCGAGCTGACTTTGCGAAAGGATCGTCATCAAGCTGGCGTCTGCTGTTACCGACTCGAAAGTCATAAACTGCTGTGCGGCTATCTGGCCACTGCCTTGAAGTGCCGATCTTGCACGACTCTCGCGTACTCTCCCAAAAGCATCCAAGCGATAACATGTAAGCATGCCATCGGATTCTTGTTTGGCTACCTCAAGACCACTGGCATTGTCAAAAGCTGTCAACTCCACGTGCTGAACACCATCACCCTCTTCAAGAACCTTGATTGGGAAGGTGTGAAAGACATCATCGTAGATGGTGATGCGGCGAAGACCAGCTGCATCGACAGAGAGTACTTCTTTCCCATATTCGTCGAAAGTGATTTGCCGAGTCGAAAAGGCGCCAATATCGGTCGACCATTCTGATACTGCTTTCAAGATGGCACGTGTCGTCTCGTTCTCGTATATTTTTAAAGAACAGTCTCCATCCTCGAATTTCGACAAGTCGGTGTTGCTCTCCTTCGAGCTCAGCTTTTCTGCCACCAGTACATTCGTCACGCCATCAATGGCTGTGTAAGAGCAGCGGTTCCACGATTGGAACATCAGCTGGTCCCGCTGAGTTTCCCACAGCGATCGTAGCACCATATTGCCCATCTCATCGTACGCATATTGGGTAGCGTTTGACCTTACGGGGGATCCTTCCTCAATCATATCAGTCTGCTCGAGCAAGCGATTGATGCGGTACACTTTCCATGGGCCAACGGCCCTCGAGCGCACCTCGAATGAAGTCTTGACAGACCGCAGCAGAGCGCCGTCGCTTGCTTGTTTGGTATCGACCTGCGACTTGGTACCAGTGAGCGGCCAGCTTTGGTGATACTTTTCAGACGTCAATACGCCATCAACGACGTTGGTACTGTGGATCTGTTCGAAGCCCTGCCATCCTCGCCCAGATACGCTAACTCGAGCCTTCTCGTAGGACTTCTTAATGGTGACAACATAGTCGAAGCTGTTGATAGAGGCGTCATTGCGATGCTGAAGCTGGGTTACGACAAGGCTCGGCGCGGCAATTACAGTGTAGCCATCTTTAGTAGTATTCTCGTATCTGGTCCAGTCGACTTGCGGGTTGTAGACAGCAGGATCAGTAAGAGAGCCGTATGTCAGGCTCGACCGCAGTCCCATTGGGTCCTGCGCCCATGATAGCAAGCCAGTCGCATTAGCTTGATTGTACACAGGAACCACGCGAGGCACGTCATTCTCGATGGTATGGAAGAGCCAATCTCCTGTCCCATTCCCATTGATATCTGACGGAACGACTTGCATATTCTTGCCCGGCAGGTTCCTGGCGATAGTGGTCGACGTAATCTCAGTCAACATGCCATCACTGCGTCCCTCTACAGTCAGAGAGAGGTATGATTTCGTTGTTCGCTCCTGGTAGACATAGCTCAGACTTGGATAATTTGAACCATTGGTGTTGGTGACGTAGAACTCGCCAGGTCGATCGCTACTAAGTGGTTGCTCTGCGGCGATCGATTTTGACACGGTTTCTCCGTATTTCTTGAAACCACCAGCACCATCGCCCAAGAAGATATCAAAAATGAACACCACCATACCACTCTTCCACTCCGCTCGTGCAAGGACCACATCTTGAACGCCATCGGCATTGATGTCACACGGGAGGACGCTCGGCTTGACTTTGTCAATACCAGATTGAATGGGTTTTCCGAGTGCCGACTTTGCAGTCTCTTTGAAGCCAGCAGTTGAATCCAACGCCTTGACCAGACTGAATGTGGTAGCCATTAATTGGACCTGGCCCATCCCGAGATCCTTTGCCCAGATTCTTACGAGACTTTTGGTATCTGTGACAGCATGCCGAAGCTGAAACCAATCGACAGTATTTACGTTATCGTATGCGGTCGGCGAGAGAATAGCGTCTCGAAGATCAACCTGCCCATCTCGATTCAGTGCGGGGAAATTCCTGAAAGCCAGTCTCTGCTTGTCGGTAAATATCTGCACGATGTCTACTGTTCCTCGCCCGGTGAGATCCATGGCCATGAACTTGGACCCAGCGGTCCAAGGTAGATTCGTCTTCTTCGGCGTTGCGTTCTTGTATCCTGTGCCAACGCACTGGGAGATAGAGAAACATACTCTGTTGTCAGCATCAGGATACGGGACGACAAAATCTGCTCGACCGTCGTTGTTCATGTCCGGACTCAGAATGCTGGGAAAGCCGTCCTTCATGCTGACAGATTGCAGTGTTGCTTCAGCGCCTGGGCCTGTTGAAGGGTTCCAAGACACTGTGCCATCAACTTGTCTTTCTGCGAGGTACGTCTTGATCGACAGCTGTCGTGTAGCTTTATTGTAACGCACACAAGCCAGATCTGCCATGCAACGGCCACTTATGTTCAGAGGGAATAGTGCAATGTTGCTCGTTGTGGCTGGCAGGTTGATCGTCGGTGGTGAGGCTGGCTTAAAGAGGTCTTTGCCAATTGCGCCGGCCGGCAATGCAGTCGTATAACCAAAAGTGGATGGCAGCAAGCTAACCTTCTTGCCATCTGATGTCGATGTTTCCGTGATCGACTTCAGACAGGAATCACCCGTGTCAATAGACTTCGAATATGTGAGTTCATAAGTGAGGTAAGGTTTCATGTTTCCTTCATGTAACCACCCAATGTGGACTGAAGTAAGGATTGATGCCCACCTACACAGATCGCCCTGCACAGTCTGGATCATCACATCTGGACGATCGCTGTACTCCAACTGCACAATGCGAGCTGCTCGGAGACCAGTCTTTTCATTCCCAGAGTACTCCACGCTCGACAGATAACATGCATTGTCGTCCAGCTGCTGGACGTTGCGACCTCGCGGGTAGGCCGTGTAATTATAGGTCATGTAGTTGCCATGGTAATCTACCACCTTTTTGAGACGCCATTCCCGCACATTCTGCGTGCCAGAGACGAGCACTCTGGAATCTTCGGTCGTGCCATATTCCAGACGTTTTCCGGTAGACTCTTTGACATGAAATCCAGGTCCGACCGGAATGACAGTGCGCCTGACATTTTCCACCTCTGTTGTGTATTCTGCATCCGGCGCCTCGTACGTGCCGGAGGTTAGCAACAGCTCGGCGCCATCGAGGTTGAGCTTGGGTCTCGTCACATCATGATCGGCTGGGGGAGGGTTGAAGGTGTCGTACGCCAGCGAAGATGGTCCTCGGCGGACGCAAGAGAGACCTCCCAAGGCCCATCCGGCTCCAAGACTACCATTTGGTCCACCTTGGCAGTATTCGAAGGAGAGTTCCGGCTCCACATCATGCGTGATACCAGGAGGTAGGAGGAGTTTCAAAGAATACCTTGCCAGACCGCCCGAGTCTGTGTCGACTTTACCAACCTCTCTTCCGATGGCAGGTTCATCTGTAGCCATCGTGCTGTGGTGATGTCGTGCTTCAGACTGAGGAAGGCTATATCGTGGGCATGAGATCAATGGCACAGAGTAGCTCAGGCGAAGGTGATCCCAATGCTCGAGGAGGCGCAATGGTCGTTCCACGCATTGGTGTCTGGCGGTCTGCGAAGCTGGGGTTGCATACCTTCTTCAACTTTCTGCTCGCCTTCTCAGCTGCGGCGACTCCGCTTGCGCTGAGTGGACTAATTGACGTCGCTTCAGCGCCATGGGCGCGGTCCTGCATTTACAGGTCTGTCCACATGTGCGCCGCTCTGTTTGAGGAACGCGTCCACGAGCAGTGGCCAGTTAGGGTGGAATTTGGCCCTCAAGCTCGCGAGTTGCATGATCTGGAGCTTTCTTAGCCGGCTGCATGCAGAAAATGGACCAAGTTAGAGCTGGGAGCTCTGCATTGGTGCACGTTGTGGCTTGTAGGCGGGACGCGTTGCAGACTCGCGTGGATATTCAAGTCTTGGCATTGGGCCAGACTCGTCGTCTGGTCAGATCTCTTCCGATAGCCCCAACTGCCATGTTGGGAATGTAGCATGATGCCACTGGCTCGAGCTTTACCTGAAGAGGTGTCACGGCTGGAGGTGTTCGTGTATTTGCCGAAGGAGTGTGTCCGCTTTTGAGCAGAAAAGGTGCTCGTTTCGAGCAATCGCAGGCGCCGCCCTGGGCTCTTCGACCTCTCCATGGCGCGGGCCGCTGTCTGAAGGAGCTGCCACGGAGCGACAGGAGTGCTACCTCAACTACTCGTGGAATAATGCAGGCAAAGTCTGAGAAAGGTGAAGACGAGGCTGCTCTTGCCAGATCCTGGCATTTCTTGGCGGTTCTCGTATCAAGACTTCACGCGTGCGTTCCTTCCACAATATTCATATTGTCATCTCTTCTCACGGAACGCGTATCCTCCTTCACACGATGTCTTCTCACCTGAAGTGTCACGCGAAGTCGTCGCAGGCAATCATAGACTGGCTCCACTCCACGTCGGAGATCGCGCCGATACTTCGGAATTCACAGCGGCCTTGATGGCCAGATCTCGCGTTGCCGTGATCGTGTACGGTTCCATCATCCCTCTTCCCTCCACGACAAGAGGCACAGAATGCAGCGAATGCCTCGATTCGTGAGCCATGACTTCCGCACAGGCGCTTGCATACCACTCCGGCCGCGGTCCTCAACACGCGGCCGGAAGACATTGCGATGATCCACCGTCACGGGCCACTTGACGCGGATCTTCGCACCTTGGACCCCTTTCGATGAAACCCTAGATTCTAGAGTCGCTCCAACTTCTCTCAAACAACAATCCTCCAGTCTCTCGTTATTTTGCATAGCGTTTGTGGCTAACAGTTCTGCATTCCTCATTATGACTAGCATTGATCCATACTTGACAGAACCAGATCTGATCTTGCTGCGCAATCTCTTTGAAGACAACGCCAGGCAATTCCGAACGCAAGCCAAGCATACCGAAGAGCAGCACTCAGATGATCACAAATCACCCAGCATAGCTCCAGGAGCCGACGACAGCGATGACTCAGCATTTCAGCGCATGAAAGCATTGAACGACCCAACTAGTCCACATTTCGAACCAACAGTATTCGCAACGTGGGATGCCAAGGACATACATCCGACTCTCCAGAAGTACTTGATCCAGCCGTACATCAGGGTCGCTTCGAACATAGTACGGCATCCTACAGATGTGATCTTCCTGACACACATCCTGCTCTACCTTTCTGTCAACGTGCCAAGCGCAGTTTACCTTTACTACAACTTCACTTACCTCCATGGCATTGCTCACGTTGCCTTCACCTTCTGGTGCACCGGAGGCTTCACTCTCATGATGCACAACCACATCCATAATAACGGCGTTTTATCAAAAGGATGGGCATGGCTGGACCTGACCTTTCCCTACATCTTGGAACCTTTAATGGGACACACCTGGGATTCATACTACTACCACCACGTGAAACATCATCACGTCGAAGGAAACGGCCCCGAAGACCTCTCCTCCACAATCCGCTACCAACGCGACAACGTCTGGCACTTCCTCCACTACCTCGGCCGCTTCCTCTTCCTCATCTGGCTCGACCTTCCACTCTACTTCCTGCGCAAAAACAAAACCAAGCTCGCCGCTAAATCCTTCTTCTCCGAGATCGCCAGCATGTCCTTCATGATCTTCATGACCACAAAAGTCAACTTTCGCGCCAGCATTTTCACCCTCATAATACCCTTCATCCTCCTCCGTCTAGGCCTCATGATCGGAAACTGGGGCCAACACGCCCTCGTCGACGAAATCGAACCGGATTCCGATTTCCGCTCAAGCATAACATTAATCGACGTCCCCAGTAACCGCTTCTGCTTCAACGACGGCTACCATACTGCCCACCACCTCAATCCTCGCCGACACTGGCGCGACCAACCACTCCACTTCCTGCAATCAAAGAAAGCCTACGCAGAAGGCCGGGCACTGGTGTTCCACAATATCGACTACCTGATGCTCACCTACCGCCTCCTCACAAAAGACTACGCCAAACTAGCCCAATGTCTGGTCCCAATTGGAGAACAAATCGGGATGAGTGTGCAGGAAATCGCAGCAATGTTGGAAACGAAAACTAGAGCTTTCACAGAAGAGGAAATTCGAGAGAAATTTGGAACGGCGTCTTCTTCTTGTGCTACGATCTCGAAGATGATGAAGCAGGAGAAGGAAATGAAAATGAAGTCGAGAAGGAAATCCGTGGCGGTTTCGTGGAAAGCTGCGATTGTGAATGCGGGGGCTTTGGCGCCTAGTGCGCTTGGATTGTTGGCTTTTGGGCCGTCGGGTGTGGAGGCGGAGGTTGCGAGGGGGCATGCGAAGGCGCAGTGAATCAAAGGAGAAACCGATCAAAATCGATTGTCAGGAACGGGCGTGTTCCAGCTTACATGTACGTGGTCGCGAGATCGAAAGGCAAAAGAACATGACAGAAATAGAATAGCATATGCAACTCCACAGATTGCATCCCAGAAGTAAGGACGTCGGGAGAAAGACAAAAAGTTGCAAAAAATCTCTTCAACACTGTGATCGCGACCACCGCTGTACATTTCCATCTTTGACTATAATTTGTATCTCCCTGCACCTTGCCCACCAGTCTCATTCCTCGCCTCATTACCCTCCACGTCAGTAACCTGTCCCTTCCTTCCAATAACGCGAACACCACCCTTCTTAAGATCCCCAAGCATATCCTTCTTCGCCTTCTTAGCCTTACTCTCCTTCGGCTTCCCATTCGCATCTTCCGCATTTCCACTCGCTTTACGAATGCGTTCCTTCTCTCGCCGCCTTCTCCTCTTCCGCTCGTCTTTGTCAAGTTCTTCTCGTCCAGCAGGCAGCCCAGACTTACCGACGACTTCAGATTTGTCGGCTTTGCTGCCCTCACCCGCTTTGTAAATCTCTTGAGGTGCCAGTTGACTTGCGCTGGCAACTTCACCACCAGCTGAGGGTCGTGCATCTTCCATTGTGATGGCTGGCGCGTCGACACGGATGTCCATTTGAGGTGCCGGTGCTTTGGGTCTGAAGTTCCAGGATGAAAGACTGTCGAGTTGGCCGCAGACTTCTTTCCATAGAGCTTCGATTTCTTTCTGCTCTTTCGCCAGTTTCTCGTCCTTGACGTCCACATAGTTGGGGTCTGTTCTGCGAGAGTATTCTTCCTCGTACTCCTCAGCCAGGCCCTTTTTACTCTTGGTGTCGTCGAGTTCGAAGTCGAGTTTGCCGCGCTTTCCGTTTCCAGTGGCAAGATCATCTGGTCGTCGCTTGATGATGTCTTGGAAGTCGAAGGCCAGAATGCGGCGCTTGATCAGACTTTCGATGTCTTCGCTGACTTCTGCGGTGATGACTGGTACAGGTTTGCCAGCTCGTTCAAAGTCCAAGTCCTCTTCTAGAAGTGCATTGACAGGACGATCGGCCGCGCGCGCTTCACCCGAAAGTTGCCAATCACGTTTTGCGACATTGGCAGCTTCGAGCTTACGGATCTCTTCTTGCAGCTGCAGCTTTCGGCGTTCATGTGCTGATCGACGTGATCGAGGGTCAGCTGGATCTGGCTTCTCGTCTTCTTCCTCTTCCTCTTCGTCTGACTCCTCAAACAGGTCACGGTGTACCGCATCCATGGTCCGCTGCATATCCTCTGGCTCTGCCCACTCTTCCTGTGCCGCACCGTTTGTCGACTTCGAAGCGGACGCTTCGGGAAAGTTGTGCGGGTTCGGTCGCCCCTTCTTGTTCTTGCGCTTTTTCTGCGCTGGCGGCGCAAAGAAGTCCTTGTACATTATGCTGTTGGTATTTCCCATGCCGCCTATTGCATCCATGTCTCCAACACCTTCACCATCTTCATCTTCGTCTTCGCTCTCTGCATCAGGATCGCCGAATGTAGGTCCATCTTCTTCGTCTTCGCTTTCTTCATCGTCAGCGCCAGCGTCTCCATTTGCGCCAGCTGAAGCTTGCGCCATGGGATCTGCATCGAAGTCGATTTCTTCGTCATCTTCCTCCACTTCTGCTTCGCCGCGGGCGTCCTGTTGCTCCAAGAACTCGGATTGTTTGTTGAAGTCGTCGATTGAGAAAAAGCCATCGTTTAAGCCAAACTTGTCTTCCACGAACTCTGCTGCTGGTTCCTCTGCTTCGTCCTCGTATTGGTCTAAGTCCATTTCGTCGAAGTCGTCGTGCAAATCGCCATTCAGGTCCAGCTCGTCTTCTTCTTCCTCATCCTCATCAGAGTGATACTCCTCCTCGCCGTCATCTACTCCCTCGACTTCATAATCCACACCTTCCACTCCTAAACCCTCTTCCTGCTCATCCAAGTCCGAGTGCACATCAGCACCACCCTCATCGCTGTCTTCCTCGAGTTGTTCCTGCACTTTCTCGTATTCGCGCTGAACCTCATCCGTCGCCGCATCGAGTACTCTTCGTGCTTGTTCCCACACCTGCTCGACACTGAAGCCATCTGTATGTATCTGCTTCAAACGTAATACTTCCTCGTCGCCACCCTCGCCTCGCTTCCTCTTCTTGCGCGACTCCTTCAATCGTTGCTGCTGCTCAGTACTGATGTCCTTGGCTAGCGGGTCGAGGATGTTTTTCAGGTATGCGACGGCATCGGTGTAGAGTGGCAAATCTGGCTGTAAGAATTTATGAGACTCAGCCTCCAAGGTCGGCAGGAATGTCATCGCCGCCATGCTGATGAGTATGCTGTCGTTCGCCGCTCTGCTCTGCACTTGGAACCATTTCAAAAATTGAAGCAGGTCGGCATTTGACCCCTGCTAGCGCAAAACTCAATTTGGCTGACCACGGAATACTTCCGGTTCGATGCTTGCTTCTTGCTTCTTGCTTCAGCGTCCCACCAACGATCTTCAGTCCTTCCGCTTTGCAGCATTGTCATGCACCATGAGCCAAGCGTGCTGCTCCACGGGTGCGGAACATGCACGAGCTATATCTGACTTCAGTGCATTCTCTCAACAAGTATTGACTATTCCAACTTCATGAGCAACAATGTTGGCCAAGACTTTCTCCTCTGTCCTTGACCACTTCTCCTCTTCTACACTATTGTCTCCTTCTACACTCATCGTTATAACTCTGGTCTGGTTGTCTCTACGCTTTATACTGACATGGATGAGACTACGTACCATACCTGGCCCAATCCTCGCAAGATTCACTGATTTGTATCGCCTACTGGTCGTCTGGCGAAGAGATTCACACGATACATATCTCGAGCTGCACAAGAAGCATGGCGACTTGGTACGGATCGGTCCCAATTGTGTCAGTATATCCAAACCGGAGATTATCAACAAGATCTATGGCATTTCGGTCAAAGCCCCCAAATCAGACTTCTATTCAGTCTGGCAGAACATTGTCAATGGCAAGCGAACAGCTAGTCTTGTCTTCACGACTGATGAGCAGCAACATGCTACGATGAAGCGACCAATCGCTAGCGCATACAGCCTCAGCACGCTTGTGGAATTCGAGCCTCTTATAGATTCGACGACAGCTGTCTTTCTTGATAGAGTCGACCAGCTTTTCGCAACGACTGATAAAGAGTGTGACCTTGGAACCTGGTTGCAGTGGTGAGTGAGGCAGAAAGGAATTTGGGTAGAGTGGCAATACTGAGCCTGTCACAGGTACGCGTTCGATGTGATCGGAGAATTGACGCTATCGAAACGCCTAGGATTTCTGGAGCGAGCGGAAGACGTTGAAAATATCGCTGATTCGATAGCGGCAAATTTTGATCGATGCTCAGTTCTCGGGCAGATGCCGTGGCTGGATGAATGGATCTACAAAAGTTCGCTCTTTCAAAAGATTTTCGTGAAGGGTAAAATGAATCCCATACTCGCATTCGGTCAGCGACGACTCCAGGAAAGACTGGATAGCAAAGACGACGGAGATTCTATCGAAGTGCCAAATCTGAACGATGCTGCACTGAACGAAAAAGTCCTGACTGGCACACTCCCGAGCAAACCAGACTTTCTTTCGCGGTTCCTCAAACTTCACGATGAGCAGCCAGAGGTGGTCACGAATCAAGCGCTGTTGGCGTATCTTTTCATCAATATCAATGCAGGCTCTGATACTATTGCATCAACAACGCGAGCCATCTTCTACCACCTGCTGAAGAACCCATCAACGCTGGACAAACTTCGAGAAGAGCTAGAAGGGGCGCAGAAGCAAGACAAGCTCACAACACCCCTACCGACATGGACAGAGGTGCAAGCGCTGCCATACTTGAACGCAGTCATCAAGGAAGGCTTGCGTCTCAACCCAGCTCTTGCATTGCCCCTAGAACGCGTCACTCCTGCCAATGGCTTCCAGCTTGGCGAGACTTTCATCCCTCCAGGTACGATCGTTGGCGTGAATCCCTGGGTGCTGCACCGCGACACACGTATCTTTGGCTCTGACGCAGAAGCCTGGAGCCCTGATCGATGGCTTTCTGAAGATTCCGAACGAGTAAAGTACATGGACAATCATATTCTCTCCTTCGGCGCAGGCAAAAGAACGTGTCTTGGCAGGAACATCGCTATGCTCGAGATGTCGAAAATGGTCCCGGCCATGGTTTTCCGCTACGACATGAAGTTGAAGGAGCCGAAGAAGGATTGGAAGCTAATAAACGCATGGGCTGTCAGGCAAGAAGGCCTCGATGTTACGCTTGCTAAGCGGTAATAATAAAAGCTTAACGCGTTAAGCTGGTGCCCAGAGGAGTGAATGGCTCTGCGTGGCCCGTGCACGGTTCTCAGACATGTGGCCTCGCCTGTCCTTAGGCAACGAGTGGGAAATATATAACCAGGAGTCCCTCTCCTGCCTTTCCATGCACATCACTTCTTGGGCACATTCGAACAGAAGTATCCAGGCCTGAGCCACTCGTACGAAGACAGCAAAGTTGAGCTTGACAACTCGGGTTACCACAAGCATGGCTGCTCTGAGAAGTGATCGATCGCGAGCCACTCGAGGAGAAGTAGCAAAAGAGAGCTGGTTCACTCGTATCACCAGGAGCATGACTACTCTGAGAAATCATCGACCCCGAGCCACTTGGAAGGAAGAAGCAAAGTTCGGCTTGTTTAGGCGCTTCATCAGAGGCATGACTACTCCAAAAGATGATTTAGCCCAAGCCACGCGGACGACAGAAGCAGATGTCAGCTCATCCACTCGAGTTACCAGAAGCATGAGTCCTCTGAAGAGCGATCCATTCCCACTTCTCAAGCTTCCTTTAGAACTCTTCGAGAACGTGCTCGAATTCTGCGACGCAGACTCCATGAGCTGCCTTCGGCTCACCAGTCATCTCCTGGAGCGACAAACCTACCACGAATGGACTCGTCGCCGCCAGACCATCGAGTTCAATTCTCACCAGGACAAACCAGAAGGGTACGCCCGAATACTCGAAGCCTGCCCCCAACTCGGAGCCAAAGCCACCCGTCTTATCCTCGCGCCACCAGACGGACGCGAATTCGACAGTCCCTGGCGCAGAGCACATCTTCTTGCCACCCTGCCCCGCATCATCAAACACCTTCCGAGACTCCAACATTTGGAAATCAGATACTGGGCCCTACAATACAACCTTCCCTCGCTCGCCGAACTGGCGCCACTCTTCGAGAAAATCAAGATCAAAACCCTCCCACTCGACCGCTGTGTCCTCTACGGTTCAGATCTGAAAGCTCTGCTCGGGACTCCTCTTGTGGCGCCAGACTACACGCTTCTTAAAGAGTGCAGTATCATGGGAACTCTGATCACAACTCTCCCGACCCAAGCGACGAGTATACCCCAAGTGAGGACCGAGCACTCTTTCAGCGTTGGAGTGCAAGGCGTTAACTTCCCGAACGTCATTCGAGCGGTTTTTCCTTTTCGTGATTTTAAGGGATTGAAGTATGAGATTCTTGCTTCTAAGGGGAAGAGGGTTTTCGAGGTCAGCGGGTACGCGCCGATTAATGAGAGAAAAGAGCAGAGGGTTGAGGAGGTGAGTATCGTAGAGGCTGTGTAGGGTGAGAAGAGCAAGCTTCAACAAGATGTACGTCTTTCTCGGGAGGGCCGGAGGTCTTCGAGCTGATGAGGCTGGCTACAGGCAAAGAATGCGGCTCGGACTGTTTTCAGAGACGTGACAACGGGTGTGGCTTTCTCTGAATCGAGAGGGAAGTCTGTGCTTGCTATTGTAGCCTTCATCTGGAAGTACGTCGCAATGTCTCGACGGAGATATCATCGCCCTCCGCCAACGCATGTGTCTTTCAAATCAATTTAGTCGGAATAAATCCAATCTGCTGTGCAAAGCTGAGTCTCAAGTCTTTGAATATTTAATTGCATAGCCGAGCGAGATGCGTATATAGTAATACACCGTAACATGTACAAATGCTTCACGCAAAGCTAGCTAATCTGCCCGCATGGGCTCCTCAAATGTATCATCCCGTCTTCGCCAGAAATCGAAATTCACCACATAAACCTCTGTAGCTTCCCCGGCTCACTAGGCCACTCGAACGTCCAATTCAGGAAGATGTACCCAGTAGCCGCGTTGATGATCAAGAACCATACCGTCTCTACTACGACTCGATAATCGTATGCCTTCAGAACAGCGCTCCAGCTCTTCTCTTTGGCAACCTGCTTATCTCGTGTCTCGTTGATCGCGTATAATGGCAAATGCATCCGCCACACGATGAACGGAATGATGCAATATCTCGGCTCGACCAAGGGCGCGCTGCACAGTGTGAGGGCTGTTGTCGCGAGATTGACTAGGACGAAAGACACCATAGGTGTGCTTTTTCCATCTGGAATGTGCGAAGGATCTCTTGAAGCGTCTGTAATGGCATTGTACTTCAAGGTATCGCTTGTGGTGTCGTTGGCGCTCGCTGCACGAGTCTGCGACCGGCTTCTGTTGTCTTTCGCGGTCAAGCCCATGTTGCTGTAGGGAGCTTCTCCACGAGAGGAGATGCAGGCCCAAGCTGTGAGGACGTAGATTGGTGCTGCAAGGTAGCGGACCCATTGAGGTCGGAGCAGCCTTTTGAAGACGTAGAAGACGTAGTGTCGGTTGTCGGCTAGCATGAATGGGTGCACGATAGTGTTGAAATGCACGATTGCTAGGGCGAGAATCGTGAACGCGAGTACCAAGTACGCTCGGGGCAAGAAGTTGCGGCGTTTAAACACCAGTAGTGGCTCCAGGGGCAAGATCTGACCAATTCTGGAGACCAGTGTGAGAGCGCCCATCACGAAGTGCGGTAAAAGCAGAGGCCACGAGAAGAACGTGATGAATGGCCAGATATAGAGCATCTGGGGCAGGTTGATGGTGGCAATGTGATTGCTCTTGTCGCCGAGAACAACGCCTCCGTTCCATAGAATGAAGCTCGCGAACACGGCAATCAAAGTCAGGTATGGTGACAGTGCGAGCGCGATACTCATGATACGTTTTGGTTGGGTGACGGCTTTGAGACCACAGGCGGCAATGGACACGATAGTGCGGGTGTAGTCTGTGTCCGGTCAGCTCTCATCTTGGCCAATGTCTTGTACGCTGACCTTCAATGAACGCGTCGCGAACGGGAGGATCGTAGATCACATTCATTTTCCAGCTCGTCTTCGCCACGCTCCAAGTCGAATCGCCGAACCCTTCAGCCCTCTTGTACATTGATTGTTTGACAACACGATGACCTTGATCGAGCTCAGTGATCAGCTTTAATGCCAAAGGGGCGACAGCGACCCAGAAAATGTTCGTTTGTCGGAAGGACAAGCTCGCCACTCCCACGACAACCTGCAGCAGCCCTTCAAAAGGAGAGAAGCCAGGTTTCGCGATGCTTCGCAAGAACAGCCAGTAGAACATCGTCCACGATAGCGTTGATGCTATATCGGTGTAGTAGAGGGCTGAAAAGAAGAAGAGCGGCGGGAAGAGAACAATGTTCAGCGAGCTGTGCACAGCCAGCAGGCCACTAAGGTAGCCATTCTGGCCGTTGGCTTTGCGCCGAACATTGTATGTGGCTATGAGGGCCAGCAACAACGTGATCAAGCATGCAGCATTGACGGCTCGTAACGAAGTGACCCGACAGCCGAGAAGAGGCTGTGCGAGATAGGAAATCAGGTAGAGTCCAGGCGGCGTTGTGAGCTTGGGATCCCAGATGTGCCATCTCCCTGCGCAGTAGTGTTGTGCTTGTGGAATGTGAAAGACCTCGTCCTGCAAGAGACAGTGAGATGAAAGTACTTACCTTCAATGCTGCGACGTACATACCAGATAGGGCTCCTGGACAGCACTGTCGACTGCTTTGAACCAGATTGCAAGAGGTGCAAGGAGAGATGCCACTGCAGTCGCCATGTTGTTGCTTGACAGATTCTCGATGCTGTCCGCAATGGTGACGCTCGTCGATCTCTTCACACTCTTCGGACATTCGCCCGAGAATGTGATGTCGTTGGCAGCAGAGGCCAGGACCAGGGAGGAAAGTGGTACACATGTCATGGTCTTGGCATCGGACTGTGATTGGCTGCGCGTGACACGAAACCGACTGGACGCGCTCCAAGAAACACATCCCACTTGCGACTCGGAATACTTCTGCATCAGCGACGAACTTCTTCGACTTGCTGTCAGATATGCACCAAGACACACGATGGCTCTCCCACTCCCTCCCGGCCTCACGCCGAATGAAGTCGGCTTTCTCTGCGAAATGGAACTCGTCACGGTGATTCCCCGCCAACGACTCGAAGGACTTGAGCTGCTAGGAGTGAGTTGCAATCCTACCTAGCCAACAGCGTAAGAGGCTGGAACAAATACTCTGCTCCTTATCTTCCAATCACTAACATAGACTGTACATATAGGGCCCTACAGAACGCCTCAATCCTCCCTTCCCAGCCCAACTCCCCCTCTGGCTCGCCCTCCTCCTCAAACGCCAAAAACGAGCCAACATTTCCCCACCACCCTGGCTTTCTCCCGCCTCTCTCCAATCCATCCTCGAATTCGAAACCGATCCCAGACTAGCAGGTGCCTTAGCTCCAGGTCCCGACCTCCCAGAATCCACAGGCGTCAGTCTGCCCAACGAACCCTACCTCAAACACGAAAGCTCGGAGATCAGCAGTCCTTTCATAAAAGACAGCAGTACAAGTCGAGCGCAGCAAGAATGTCTTCCGTATCATTGGAATGAGCTCGGTTTCTTATTACTCACGCATGCGAGCGATGATTTCGAGGATCCGGATACTGTGAGGAGGTTGTTACGAGATTTGAGAGAGGTGCGGATGAGTAAATTGAGGAAAGGTTTCAAGGCCTTGGAAGCAGGTGCTGGGTTGAAAGTTAACGGAGTAGGAGGGATGGAAGTCGCAGAGATCAGAGGGTTTGTGGGTGGTGTAGTCGATGGACTGAGGTGAGTAGATCCGCTTCCGAGGCGGGATCTCTCGAGCTATCTGGATTTGACTGACAAGAATGTTTTGCAGAAAATTGAACCAGCCACGCGAGGATGCACAAAGAGAGCAGGAAGACGATGGCCAAGATGCTCTGGGCGGGAGCGGAAACTACCAGGACGATGATGACGATATGGAACTATAGCATTGAGGAAAGGACCGCGATACCGCCATGCTTTGGATCGACAATGTCGAAGCATAGTGGTACGTGATGTTCCACGATATGCCTTGTGCACAGTGTCCCGTCTGCTACGAGTCGATGACGACTCGATACTTTGGTAGGGCGGGAAGTACAAGCAAGATGCACCAAACCATCGCCACACGTTGCATGGGCCACAAAGCTGCGGCCCAGAATCGTAGCATATGCGTGCATCGATCAAGACGGAGGACAATTAGCGGGAGACTGATCTCCGGTACGAAACGAATATACACAATCTCTCAAGCGAGGAGCTTCCCGCTTCATCAATTGTTACATCGTCTGCAAATATACTACACATCTTTGCGAAACTGTACAACGCCTGCCATGCGTCGTCATCGACACTGATACAGTCGTACAAACGGCCTCGTCCTACAGGCCAATCCAGAACATAGGCCGGCTCGGCTCAGCCTTCTTCAGCCTCTGGCATCAGTGCATGCGTATCACAATAGCCGAAGTCGTACAAGAACGGGGACGCCGACACGCAGTGGCCCGAGAATGCGGACTGTTTCGCGACGTCCGCGCGCGGGAAACTCTAAGCGCGGGTTGTATTTCAAACGCGTTTACAGCTTTCCTTCGCGGCTGTCGCGCGGCAAGTGAAAATGATCCTGGCTCGATACCGGTGGGCCGCTTCGGGCGTGGCTTATTTTTCTTGTGGCATGCATTGCAGGTTTCGCTACACATTCGCTTGGAAACCGGCTCGCTTCCTGTGGGATTGTCTCCACAATGTTGGATTTATTTTTGTCCAACCTGTTGCTGCTGCGAATTTCGTCTACTGTGCTGGTTCATGCCTCCATTGGAGGTGGTGCCGGAGTTTTGCCTTGTCTGACCCAAGTAGAGATTCCAACATTGGGATCCACATCTGGCCACTGGAAGTCATTAGCATAGTCTTAGCATATCTCTGAAAGTGGGAGTTCGCAGTCCTCGTTGGATCGAGACCGAGGGGGATTTTCGCTCCACTTCCATTCCTTTCGCAGAGGAAAAGCCTTGCAGCAAGAGGTGACTTACATCTTTCTTGATCGCGTCCTGGATTTTGACAATCGAATTTCGAGGGCCAGGAACCGCGCCGTGGACGACCACAATGCCATTCTCAGGGTCAACCTTCATGACTTTGAGGTTTTGGACCGTATGTCTCTCTGCTCCCATACGTCCAGCCATCTTCTTTCCGGGTAAAACTCTTGAACCTGAACCTTGCGAAGCACCGGCAGAACCCATCGCACGATGCGTCAAACTGGTCCCGTGCGAGGCAGGCTGACCGCCGAATCCCCACCGCTTCATGCCACCTGCAAAACCCATACCGCGTGTCACACCGCGCGCATCGATGTATTGTCCCTCTTGAAACAAATCGGCTGAAATGACCGATCCGACCTTCGGTAGGCCTTCCTCGTTCTTCACGCGAAATTCGGCGACTTCTTTCTTGATCGGTACTCCTTGCGCTGCGAAATGTCCTCTCTCTGGCCGCGTCACGTTTCGTGCCTCTTTCGTTCCAAAGCCAACCTGGACGGCCCAGTAGCCATGTATCTCCCTTCGTTTGTGACTGATGACCTGGCATCTATCCAACTGTAGCACTGTGCAGGCTTCGCGTTTTGCTGTCGTAGGGTTGTATATGCCGGTCATGCCCTTCTTGATTGCTATCGCGCCTGTGCGAAGCGGGAAGTTGTGTTCTCTTCTCTCAAAAGCGGCTTTGGCGCTTGCTTGGAGCGTTGGTAGATTCTTGCCATGATTGAACTTGTGTACTTTCTTTGGAGGTGCTATCGAACGTATCGCGCGGATGAACTGGCGGGATATCGCTGGGCACAGGAATCTGGGCGGTAGCGCGAGAGCTATTGATGACGCTTTTGGAGGCATTGCGTGGATGATGTCTGTTGTCCACGCCCAATGGCGATGTTGCGTGTAGCAGCTGCTGAGGGTGCACTGCGGAGGACTCCGCGAACGTTCGGGGGTTCCACGACTTTTGCACGCACAAGAGCACTTCGACGCAGCTGTTGGCTGGCAGAGCAGGACTCAGTCTACGCAAAGCAGGAAGCACTTTCTGTGACGACTTTCTCGTCTCATCCGAATGCAATGGAAGACATTCTCGAGCTGTTTTGAATCACTCTCTAACCGTCTATTCTATATCTTTACGCTCATTCATGCAAATCACTACCAAATTGTAGGTTCTAACATGCACAGATCGCACATCGGATGGTGTGACCTTGCTGCAAGATGTCGCAGTTGTATCGCAGCCCTTGCTCTCGAGACGTCGAGCTTGGGCGGCAGTGCGTCTCTTGCTGAATGCAGCCATCCATGCACATCGAAGCGGCAGCCGCGGGTGGAAGGTCCAATCTTTTCTCGCCAGGTGCTCTTCCCCGTGAAGAACCAACGCAGATGCACGTGGACAAGACAACCTGGTGTTGTCCGCCTCGTTCAATGGACAGCTCATCGATGACATTTCTTGGCCATGGATATCTGAATCGTCAGAAGCTCCTACGATCGCGTCAAGGCGCCTAGCCAGCATTCAGAATCTGACCGCGGCAAGCAAAGCTGCCCGAATTCACGATTGCAGCACACTGGCGAACTCACGTGTGCAGATCCGCAGCTCTGCTGCAGTCAGATGCACCACAATTTACCATTGGAAAGGTAGCTCCAACAACGGCAACTTCCACCTTTGCACGGCCTTAGTTGCGTATGCATACCATGCCTTCTATTGCAGATCGAGAGCCCTTCGTCGGCAATTTTCGATCCGCAATCGCGAACTGTTCGTCGATGAGATGCGAAGACACCCTTCTTCAAGCCACACCTGATAGCTTCGACATTTGTTCACGCCCCTCTGCTGCTCATGGCTCAGATTGGGCATCGTCGGCTTGATCGGGCGAAGTGCTTTCCGGCAGTCTGGAAACGAGACTGACGGTGCGGCTGAATGGTGTCTTTTTGATCTTTCTGGCAACGTGACTGGTTGCGTTGAGGCACTCCGTCACAGGGTGCATCGCGATCGGGCCATCCGCTGCTCAAAGTCGCCCTTCTCCTGTTCCGCATCGCTGTGAGATATTGTCCTGCGCAAATACCAGCGAGTCAAGACAGCATACAACTGCTGCACGATACGATGGCCATCCACGCTGTCGGTGTTCGCGCCGCAGGTGACTGCATAGAGGGTGAAATAAGGCACAGCTCCGCGAAGCCGTGCCGTCGCGGAACACGCATGACAGGGCCGCCTCCCCACTCCTTTACGCAATTTTGTAGAATTGAATTCAGAGCTCGACC
>JAASLG010000145.1:0-34937 GCA_013365235.1 Cercospora sesami
AACTTGGAGGTAACAAAGATGCCTCGGACGGAATGCCAGAGGATACAGTCAAGCTGTGGGAGGACGGCTATGAGGAGCGCTACTACGAACAAAAGTTCCACGTGTCGCCGGATGATATCGAGTTCCGACACAAGGTGGCGCGCAGCTACGTGGAAGGCCTTTGCTGGGTATTGCTCTACTACTTCCAAGGTTGTCCATCGTGGACCTGGTACTATCCATATCACTACGCGCCCTTCGCAGCCAACTTCAAGGACATGGACAAGCAAGTGGTTCATTTTGAGAAGGGCAAGCCTTTCCATCCCTACGAGCAGCTTATGGGAGTCATGCCTGCCGCCTCGAACCACACGCTCCCTGCCGTATTCCATCCGCTCATGACCGATGATGACAGTCCCATCAAGCAGTTCTATCCCGAGGACTTCGAGGTCGATCTGAATGGAAAGAAATTTGCTTGGCAAGGCGTAGCACTTTTACCCTTCATTGATGAGAAGAAGCTGCTCGAAGCTATGCACACAAAGTATCCTCTGCTCACCGAAGACGAGAAGCGACGCAACGGATTTGGCGAAGAAGTGCTTATCTTCAGTACCAAGCACCCACTATACACTGAAGTTGTATCGAACTTCTATGGCAAGAAAGCGGACAAGGACAAGTTCAAAATCAACAGCAAGATGTCGGAAGGCCTCGCTGGCAAAGCATCGAAAGACGCTTCGTATATTCCGAACTCGGAGCTAACCTATCCGCTGCCTCCAGGCGGTCAAGATCAGTTTACTAGCCTCGATGTTGATGAGAGCGTCAAGGTATCCTACCACATGCCGGTCATTGGCCAAGTGCACAAGTCGATGCTGTTACCTGGCGTCAAGTTCAATGCCCCTGTTTTGGACTACCAAGACGTCGAACAGACACGTCAAAAGGCTGAGCGTAGTGGGCGAAGCCACGGTGGCGTACAGCTCTCGCACAACGGGGATCGCTCTGATGGTCGCCGCATCAACTATGCTGCACGGGACAATGGAAACTCAGGCTACGACAATCGCAACAGTGGCGGCTACGGAGGTGGCAATGGCTATGGCGCCAATGGAGGATACGGCCGCAACGGACCTCCTGCACCAGACCCATACGCTAGCCAAGCTGCTGCGGCTTTCCAGAACCTGCCACCACATCTGGCTGCACAGGCTGCGCAGCATGGCTACGCCCCGCCTCCTGGAGCAGGCCCTCCACGAGGCTATGCTCCTCCACAGCCACAGTACGGCTATCCACCAGCGCAAAACGGGTACGGAGGTGGTGCACGTGGCGGCGGCGGCTATGGAGGTGGAAGAGGAGGGTACGACAACAGAGGCAGAGGCGGCTACGGCTACGACAACAGACCAGGAGGGTACAATTCTGGAGGTGGCTATCAGGGCTATCAAGGAGGTGGCAGAGGCAATGGTAGACGCTACTAAAGCACATTGTAACATAATTGTATGATTGCGCATTGAAATGAGAAAAGGTTTGGATTACTGCTTTACGATGTTGAAGCCTTCATTTTGCTACAACGCAATTATTTCTCCATCCGCGGAGACAAGTTTCAGAATTTGAGGATCTCGCTAATGCGCATTATTAGAGTCCCAGCACACAAGATCTGCACTCAGCAGCTGAGTGAAATGACTGGAAGTGGAAGCATGACTGTTCGTGTCATGCAATTTACTTTCACGTTGGCTCGTGTCATTTACGCACAGTACGAACGCTCTCAAACGAATCGAAAGGCGTCTAGAGAATGAGACATCTCTAGCAACGAGAGCCATATTCAGCAGCTGAATGAAACAAGTGGGAATGGAGGCATGGAGGATCGAAAGTCACTCTGATGCGCGTTGAAGTACTCAGCAGCTCGATAAAGCGAATGGAAGCGGAGGCATATGGGTTCAGGAAATCACTCTAACGCGCGTTGCGGAATCTCCAGCAAGCAGTCCGCGAACTCAGCAGCTGCACGAAACGACTGGGGATGTGAGCATGTAGGATCGGGAAGTCACTCTGCCGCACGTTGGAAGACCTTCAACAAGCAAACTTCACACTCAGCAGCTGAACAACGGAATGGAAGTGGAAATATAAGTGTTCGCGTCACGCAATCGGGGTATCATTCGCTCATCTCATATCTGTACAGTGCAATCACTTCTTGAGCTCATCCCGAGCTCCCTCCACAGCCTTGCTCTCCCTCGCCTTCCAATCATCGCTCTTAACACGTGCATGGCTCTTAGCCCTAGCCTCCTTTTCGCCCAACTTCTCATCTACTCGTTCTCCCGCACCACAATCGCAAGGACACCCAGCCGTAGGACATCCTCTACCTTTCGCCGCAACATACCAATCATACAGACATGCTGCGTGCCCGCTATGGCCGCACAGAAGACACATTGAGTGCAGAGTCGACGTGTGAGTTTCGAAGGGACTATCCTTCATCCAGCAAATTGGGCAAGGCTCCTGCTTCTTGCGGCAGGATTGGCATCGTAGAGTGTCTGAGCTCGCCAGAACTGGCTTTCCGCAGCCACCGCAAGAGAGATACACGCGATTGTCTCCGAGGAAATCCTCGTATACGGCCGGATATGCTGGGTAGCTCAGTTGGCGGAGAACTGCCGCTTCGTTGAAGAGTTGATACCGCAGGAGTTGCTCATGGTATGTGGACAAAATGCTCTCGACTTGTAGTGGCTGTAGGCCTGCTCTCATTGGCTGCTCGAAACATTGCTGGATGAGTGCCGGGACCTCCTCAGCATTCCAGCCCAGACTGTTGACGAAATGGTCCACGTAGCTGGACACCGTCTGGTGGATCTCGGGTATTGGCAGCGGATGTGTGCGTGGCAGGAGGGGACCGACGAGCAAAAGTAGAACTGATGCCATTTGGGGAAACGGCTGCTCGTTGCTGTAGAAATTGATGAGCTGTTGTAGCATTTCCACTATCGTCCAGATGGCGTTCTGCTCCAGATCGATGTCCGCTTCGTCGGCCAGGCCGTCGGGAGGAGCATCACTCGCATAGCCAGTGATTGTCTCCACTGCTATGCGAGCGATCTTGAGCTCAGGTTCTCTCCATTCAGTGCCACGCAGGCCGTGCTCAAACCCGAGATTCTTCTTCGCGACTGCCGACCGGCCCTGCGCCACCTCTGGTGGTCTTTGCTCCCGCGCGGCAGAGGGCGCTGGGCCACGGTCCCAGTGATCTTTGCTCGCCTCCGGACTCTCGGCGAATATTGCTTGCTCCACGTCTGAATCTCTTCTGTTGTCAGGCTGAATCTCCGACTCTGTCGTCTGGACACGCCTGGGCCGGGGGCGAGTTGGGTGCGCAGAGACCATGGGCAGGCCGGCAGACTTGTGACTTTCAAATGAAGCGGGAAAAGATGCCTCCCTCGAGCCGGCCGAATCCTCCAAGAACTGAAAGCTCTCACCACTTCCGTGGTTTTCGAGCTTGGCGAGTGGGATCCTAACGCCTTGGTTGTCTACTGGGTCGAGATTCAGGACGTTCTTCGATTGCGCACTCCATCGCTTCACCATCTCGCTCCTCTCAGCTGTCTCCTCGTACGTCTGGTGCTTCTGCATCTCAGCGAGACTATCCATTGTGAGTCTGCGCGTGGAGGAGCTCAGTGGGATCGGGGGTGCTGGAGGAGGTTTGAGCATGGACGAGGTGAGAGAAGGCGGTAGGGTGACGGGTTCGCCGGCTTCAATGTCTGGCAACGGCTCGCGATCTCCATTGGATGGGCGTGCAAGTGGAGTCGGGACATTAGACGTGCTCTCTGCCTGCGTCAAGTGCTGGGCGATCGTCTGCACAGGCCGCAAACTCGCTGGGGAGTGAACAGGCGACTTCAAGTGTTGCGCGGCGAGGCGTGTAGCTAGGCCTTCAATCGACGTGTGTTGGGTGCCGTTCACTTGTGGGGATGGCTTTTGCGAAGCTCTCCTTGCCTTGAGTACGGCTCGATCTGTCAAGTGCTTGATGACACAGTGACTAACAATTTTCCATGTTTGTGCCTCTCTCAGAAGTCCCAGTGATGCGGCACATTCTTCGTTCTCCTTGAATGCTTTGTCCACGACGGCTAGAAAGGTCGGATCGTTTGGAGCAGCGCGGAACTCTGTTGCCCAGCGATCGGCCATGTACGCGATGAACCTGCGGTTGTTGTGACTGGGCAGCTGGCCGCGGCAGGCCACTTGCTGCGGGCGAAAGGACTTGCGGTTGGTCAGGACGTCGTCGAGTTTGATGGTTGCCGAATGCTTCTGAGCACGAGGAGTCGGCGTGGCGGAGACGAAGCGCCCGGAGTTGCTGGTTCGCGGCTGCCGTTTCGCTGGTAGGAGACTGAGGAATGAGGAGTCCAGGCTGTCGTCTGCCCAGCTGCGGCTCAGAAAAGTCGACTCTGGGCTGGTGCTGAAGTTGGCCGGTTTCTGCGGCGTAGGGAGAGCTGGATTCGGCTTCGGCACGCGGCGTTGCTTTCGCGACTGGGTGACAAAAGTGAGCTCGCCAAGCGGAGAGACGTCAAGTGCTTGCAGATTGCATCGATCAATGACCTTGGACGTGTGCTGGATGTCCGTCTGGAGAAAGGTGCCTTCGCGACCCACGGTCCACAGCAGATCTTGCGAGTGCCAGAGCATGTCCGTCGGCGCTGAGGGATATGGCTGCAGCTCTCGGAAGGGGAGAAGAGGCCGCCGAAAGTCCCACACGTGCAAGACGGGGTGGTCTCGGTCGTAGCAGGCCACCACCTGCGTACAGAGACCAGCACCATCATCTTGTGCTATCGCCGAGCGGCAAGAAGGGCGCCATCTAATATTCATGACAGGATGCGCGGCTTTGATCTCCCACGACGCCTTCTTAGGACGACTTCCGGAGACATCAAACACGCGGATCGTCTTGTCACTGCCGGCCGTGACGATATGCTTGCCATCGGGATGCCAGTCCACAGCATTACAGGCAAGAGAGTGTGCCGGGATCCTGATCTTAGGAGCTTTCAAGTTCCTCATATCCCAGCGCTGGACCTCTCCCGCATCTGTACCAAAGGCAAAGTCAAGACCTTCGGTGGGACTCCACTTGACATCTCGCACGCCGTCGCTCTGACCCTGGAATCTCCGCTTACTCTGTATATCTCCAACTTGTCTCTGGTTTCGAACGTCTCGCACGTCCCACAGCCTCACAGTACCGTCCTGGCTGCCAGACAGCAGAAGACTGCCTTGATGTGGACTGAATGTGACATTGTGGACTTGCCGCTTGTGCTCGATGAGTTGGGCTGCCTGCAATCCGGCATGGCCAAGATCGTATACGATGATCTTGCCGCTGGACGTTGCTGCTGCGACATACTGGCCCGTGTTGCCTTTCGCCCAGGCCACATCGGCTATGTCAATCGAATAGATTTGGCGAGGTTGTCCGGATGCCTGGTTCGGTGTACTTCGGATCTTCGACCTAAGATTTAAGTCCTCCGCGCACCGTCCATCGACAACCGAGACTGTCTTGAAGATCTCCTTGCCAGCAATGATGGCATGGCTACCGCTCTCGTTGATGCTAATGGTCTTGATCTCAAGGCCTGTCTTGTGGCTGGTAGTTGCATTCTGCGACGCACTGAGTGGCGCTGATCGCATGAACTGGCTTCCGCCATGAGAGTAGCGGTCGTCGTCTTGTGCGCCCTGCGGACTCGGCGGCCTCGAATACCCGAGCAGACGCGATGCTGCATCTCTAGCCCGCTGCAATGGCCTTGGGTTCGGAGCTGGCAGTGGTGGAGCTCTCGGTGGAATCAATGCCGCCGCTTTGCTGCTCGACAGTCGCTTGTTGTGTCCCGACTCGTTGCTCATGGTGGCGACTTCCCACGGTGCCAGATCCACTTAGACCTGGCTGATGCAGACTGCGCTTCTCCGAGCATGCTGCTGATGGCAGCGACAGTCGTTGATGTTGTCAACTACGCGGAGAACATGGTAAGAAGAGAGACTGGTTTTGAGCCCGCGTCGGAAACTTGCTTTGCTTGGCACGAACCAGACCGCGCTCACTACGCGCCTCTTTCCCTTTCCGCTTCTTCTCCTACTTCGGTCTAGCTCGAACTACGTCAAGGTAAGTCCTTTCCATCTACGAGGCTCATCATACGGTCGTCCAGTACCTGGGATCGTCTCCCATGACCTACAGTGAACAACGGGCGCCAGCAGGATGAGGAGCGGCGGAGGACGGCGGCACCATCAGCGTGACAGCTGTTCACCACCATAGCGGCGCTCAAACTGCAATGACCAGGCGTGGTCAGCGGTCGAGGCTCATGAGATCACACAGGGGCAGGCTAATGGGCAGTGCATAGCGGACTACACCAGCTGGCACCGCCATCGCGACCATTGCTCCATCTTAAGCACGGTCTGTTGGACTCATTTGTCGCCACTCTGCTGGCTACGATGGCCCTCAAGTACTCACAGTATCATGGCAGCCCGGTAAGACCATGTTTCAACATATCCGCGAGCTACTCAAGGTAGGGCACACACTTCAACAGCGGACATTTCACAGTTTCCCTCCTTCATTTCGTCTTCAGACCCGCCGCGAACTCGCCGTTCCACCTGACCATCTCCCTCAATGAAAGAAAGACCATAATCCAGGTTGGGCACCTTCAAACCAGAATCCAGCGACCGAGGAATACACACATCTTCCGGTTATCCTCGGCGCCTGCACGCTTGGACACCACAGGGGCCACGACTACCGCAGCGAAGGTGACATTGCTCGTGGCATTGAACAACCCCGAAGGACCCTATGATTGCATTTCTTTGTTGGAAAGACGTCGAGACAATGCGGTGTGCTAGCATACAGATCCGGCGAAACGAGGCACTTCTTTATTCATGACCGCGCTGTCCGTTAATGTCCATCGCAAGAAGTCTGCTGCTGCACAGCTTAAAAAAGCAAAGCAAGGAAATGGCTGAGAGAAGGTCTGCTGAGAACGGTTGGGATACCTACTTAAGATGGGAGTTGAGGTGATCACGGTCCAGTTGCGAAAGAGTGATGTGTATGTTCTAATTCTTCCCGCAGCACCGCCACACACAGACATGCAAAAGAGAGATCAGATCATCAGAAACGGATACGTAAATCATGGAATGCGATACCAGACAGACGGGCCTACGTAGAAGCAATCCGCGGCGTTGAGAGCTGGCATTCAAGTGCCGAAACATGGAGCAATCGACTATCTCGCAACCGCAACAGACTACAACCCGAAGCTCTTGCGCGCCTTCAACAAGCCTCTACCGCTCCCTAGGCATGGAACTCTTCTTCCTACACAAACTGCAAAACCAACAAGAAAAGAGAGACAGATCCGGAAGAGCACACACAGAAGCCCGAAGCCTCGAACATACAGTCTCTAATATCCAAACCACAGCCCTCGCACTCCACATCCTCGAGCCCTCTATCCCAGCAATCGACATCGCCCACCGCCTCTTCCCCAAACTCTTAACCTACGCCCCCCGCCTCCAATCCCACATCATAGAATCCTGTTCTAAACTCTGCGAAGAACCCAACCCCACCCTCACCTCCATCGCCGAAGCAGAGCTCCTTTCCGAATTTAACCCCACAATCCAACTCTACGAGTCCACGAACGGCGCAGCATTTGCAGGTAAACCCCTCGCTCATGACACTGCACGCAGGAGTAAAAGAATGGGGTATCGTCGATTCAAAGGTTTTAATCGTGGGATTGAAAGGTCCTATAGTAAACAGTCGATCGATGCGAGAATTCCGCTCGATTGGAAAGATCGTTGGGAATTGTTTGAGGCGCCGTTGACGCCTCCGCCGATGCAGGATTGTACGGGGATTGTGAAGTTGTATCGGTGGTCGAGGGGGAGGTAAATAGTATAAGCACGGAACATGTCACTTTGTATGTCAACCAATAGTTTGTGGCGATGAGATTGTCAGAAAGACCACGATGAGTATGGGCATGCGAAAGACGTGAAGAAATGTGCGTTTGCAGATCAAGTTGCGGTTCATTTGCGTAAGATACATTATTCATGCTGTTCGTTGGGGTATCACAAACTTCGATAGTATAACCTCCCAGCCCTAAAACGCCGTATTCGACTGTCCCATACGATCCCAGAAGCCGATGGCGAAAGCGCTTTTCTGCCATGCCCTGGGATCCTGCTCATCTACATCATGAACCAAGTTGCGAACGATGCAAAACGAGCGCAGAGCATGTTCTATCGCGACAATAAAAATGCCAATGACCTGCTTGATTCCTTACCGACGGCCATTAGCAGCACGGTAGTTGACCTGCTGTGTCGGATTGCCAGTGACACCGAAAAGATAAGCCAGCTCCTGCACGCCAAGACGAGCAAGGTTCGCAGCCGACTGCTCGTCCAGGGCCTCAGAAATGAGAGCCCGCTTCTTCTCTTGCAGCTCGATGATCCTGTCTTCGACAGTGCCCTGTATCAGCACACGATGCACTGTGACTGGACGCAGTTGGCCAATGCGATGGGCTCGGTCGATGGCTTGCTCCTCAATGTAAGGATTCCAGAACGGATCGAGGATGATGACCTGGCTGGCCATGTTCAAGTTCAGTCCAGCATTCCCAGCCTTGAGCGACACCAGCATGATGCGAACATTCTTGCTATCGTCCTTGAAGTCATCAACGGCATCAGCTCGCATGGTCGCAGTCATGCTGCCATCGTAACGACGATAGCCATAGCCCTCGCCATCGATGGGGATCTCCAGCAGATCCAGCAGCGATGTCCACTGACTGAAGATGAGAACCTTCTCGCCCTCTTTGGCTTCCATGATCTCCTTCAAGATCTCCATTGTCTTATCAATCTTGGCCGATCCGACGTATGTCTTGCGAAGGCGCGCGAGGTACTTCTTCTTGGCTTTCGTGCTCTTCGCAGCTTCTTTCTTTAGATCTGCCAAAGTCACAGGACCTTTGGTCTTCTTCTTCTTCTCTTTCGCTTTTCCCTTGCCCTTCGCGCCCTTCTTCTTCTTCGCCTCTTTGCCTTTGCCCTTACTGCTCTTAGACTTCTTGGCCTTGGATTTGTGCCCAGCGAAGATACCAGTGCCGTTGCTCGCAGGGCCTGCAACGCCTTCCTCAATTTTCGGCTTGAACGGTGCATCGAGATCACCATCGTCATCCTCTTCCAGCTCCTCGTCGACTGGCTCTCGCTTGACGGCTTTGCCCTTCTTGCCTTTCTTAGATTTGAATTTCTTGTCAAGATCGTCCTCATTGGAATCTTCATCATCGGTGTGAACGATGAAACCGCCGAGAGTCTTGTCTTTAACGTCTTCTTCCTCTTCTTCGTCACTGGAGCTTTCACCAACGTCGTCACCTTCTTCGTCGTCGTCGTCGTCGTCATCGTCATCGTCGTCGCTGTCGTCCTCGACTTCAGACACAACTTCTTCATCATCTGCTGCGTTCATCTCGGCACGCTCTGCCTCGCTGAGCAGCTCTGGCATGTGCACCTTCTTGAAGCTGTTAAAATCCGTAAGGCGCTTAGCATTGATGTTTCCGCGACAATTCGGGCAGCGTGCACCTCCATTCTCATTCTCGATGCCCTGCTGAATAGCATTCGCCGGGTCTGCGATCTTTGAGAAACATTCGGAGCAAGTGTCATGGCCACAAGGGATGAAGATGGCAGGATTGGCGACCGCATCATAGCAGACTGGGCATTCGAAGTTGCCTCCAGTTGACTTGATACGCTCCACGACTTGTGGGACAAGCTGCTTGGCGAAATCGAGCATCTGATCTTCAGTCATGTCTGCAGCTGCAGCCACGCCAAAGTCTTTGATCAGATGAGGATGGCAGCATGCCTGCCGCAGTCGCAAGAGCAACACCAAAATTGCTGAGTATGATTGACCAACAGTTCCACGGCGCAAATACTTGTTGAATTGCACTTGGGACTGCGTTTCCAGCGCGCTGTAGAATGCCTGCTCGTCTTCATCGAATACGGGGTTGTCAACGGTGGTGCTGCGTTCGGGCAAGTTCAGAATGGGCTCGCCTTCGAACTTGCTCTTCTTCGTGCGTCGTAACATGATCGATTTGCACAAAATCTGCAGCTGTCGCATGGCACGGCCGCGCTGAACTTCGTGTGCTGAACGTAGCGGCGTGTTGAAATCGAGCCTGAACTTTTCCCAATGGCAGTACGGTTTGATTCTCAGAAACTTGATCAGAGAGTACAACTCCTCGACGTTGTTCATCATTGGCGTTCCAGTTACGCAAAAGCGATATTTGGCTTTGAGCATACAAGCACCTTTAGCACTCTGAGTGGTTCTGTTCTTGATGCATTGAGCTTCGTCCAGGATCACCCGGTACCATTGCGCTTTCTCCGCAAGGAAAATCACCTTCTCAGTAGAGCCACGAACTGCGGCAGGGTCTGCTCTCTTCCGAAGTGCGAATTTCTCCTCCTTCTTCAACTCAGAAGCGATGCTGCCATAAGTGGTGAGAACAACGTCATATGATCGCAACTGGTCGAAGTCCTTCGCTTTGATCCCTCCATGATGAGTGAAGACCGAAAGTTCGTAGCGGCCGCCTTTGACCTTGTCCTTGATTTCCTGCTTCCACTGTCGCAGCAGAGCGACGGGGGCGATGATCAAGGTCGTCCTGCATCGAAAATCCTCCGACTTACGAGTGACCATGAGCGAAAGCATTTGTATTGTCTTGCCGAGGCCCATGTCGTCGGCAAGAATGCCTCCTTTGTGGGGACCCTCTTCCTGTTTCTTGAGCCAGGTCAGACCCACTTCTTGGTACTTGTGCAGTCTGATTGTCAGGTCTTCTGGCGTCTGCACACGGAGGTGTGCCGGCATGTCTTCATCTGGACGGATGTTGGCAAGCAACTCCTGGATCTCCTCCTTGGTCTTAGTTGGATCGTTGTGCTGCATTGCGTCGTACCGGTCTTGATAGAGGGCTTCGTTTCCAGCGTAGTTCCCATAACCAGCAGTCTGGCGGACACCAGTGTAGATGAGATCATCATCGTCGTCGTCGTCGTCAAGGTCCCAGGGATGTGAACTGCTTGCGCCGTATACGAGATTTCCCACATCTCGAAGCTGACTGCGAAAGGCTTGGGCTTGATTTTGCATGGCGTTTTGAAGCCGCATCCACATGTTTGGATCATGCAGATTATTCGCACTGTTGCCGTAAGCAGCAAGCCCCGGAGCTGGGCGCATACCATTGTTAGGAGTATTAGGAAACGCGCCAGGCATCTGGTAAGCTGGGACTGATGGGCCGGTTCTGGAGGGTGCATGCGGCCTATTGCTGGGCGTGAATCTAGCAGGCATAATTTCCTCTAACTCGTCGTCGCTATCGCCCGTTAGATCCACCACTTCGCTCGACTGTCGAGGGCGCTGCGGCAGTTGTCGCCCCATTCCGAATGTGGGAGGCTCAGCTTTAACTTGAGGCCGACCATAGGCCTGCGAATGCGGTGTGGCCGAGCCGTACGCACTATTGTGATTCATTCGTTGCGAAGACGATGATTCTGCAGTGGGCTGCGGGGCTGGCCGCCGGTAGTTCCCACCAAAATCTATCGTGGTCTGAACGTTGGGTCTGGACGAAGAGGCATGCGCATTGTTCTGTTGGCTCAGAGCACGAGCAAATTCCTCATCGCGCAACAGAGCTTCTCGTTGCTTCCTCGCGGCATCTTCGGCTTGCTGCGCGCGCATGAGCAAGCGATTGTGCTCTGCATCGCGCGCAGGATCTCGCGGTACGAAATCGTAGGAGCCTTCGGACGACGTCGGAGTTGCAGCGTTCGATACATCAGGTGTCTGTCGCTTGTACGCGCTCTCGCCAACTTGCAAGTATGATGACTGCGGCCGCGGGCGCTTCACACCAGAGCCGGTAGTGGCAGTAGGAACTGCACCATCCGAACTGAAGGGATTGGCGAACGTATTGCCATTACTGCCGTGGTTGCTGGCTGGTCGGCCGCCTATGGCGCTATTCCAGAAACCACGTTCGTCGGCGTCCATGTCGTGATGATTCTGAGAAGTGTGTCCGTTCGGCTGGTTCTGCGGGCGCGAGTTTTCGGCGAGGCGTGCTTCGAGTTGGGCTTTCTTTGTCTCAAGCTCGGCTTTCTCGTCCTCAAGTTCTCGCAGCTTCACTTGGAATTCTGCATCTTCGCGGTCGAGCGAGTCTATCTGCACGCCCTTGAACACGATATCGTCCAGCAGCTCGTCGTACTCATCGTTGAGGTCCATTTTGTGGAGCCGCGGAAGGCAAGAGGCACAGCACCTTTGCGCTTCTTGGCGGCTTGAAAGGTGCGTGCGTCCGTTACACAGTGACCACTTGCTGCGTACCGGGGCGCAGGATCTGGCGGCCCCTCGTGGCAAACAGTGGTGGCAAGCTCCAGCGGCAGCGGACGACCGCGACGGGTGTGCGTTTGCCCGGAGTACAGGGCCGTATCATGGGTTGTGCAGCGTGTTCTGCAGCAAGACGTGGCAGTTCAAGTAGTCGGAGTGGTCAGGCAGCAGATGCAGTTGGTGATTGCGTCGCGACTAACGCGCTTTGATGATGCAGCCGCGGGCACGGACGGTGAAAGCCTGGGATCAGCGCGTGCAAGGCTGAGCTTTCACCACTCACCTTCCTTCACATCAACGACACGATATCACATGCTTATCGGGACAGACAGTGAATGCTCGAGTGAGGGAAATCTGCTGCTCTCATTCAACGGAAGCACGTAGATAGACCTGAAACTCGAAGATCGCACTACGCATCAGAAACACGCGACACGTAAGACGCGTACTTTTATCAGCTACAAGTGTTCGTCCTAGTAACACAATACTTCTGAATGCCATGCCATCGTCTGGGTCATGACTGCATCTGATATACAACTCGCCCATTTCGCGAAAGAATAATGACCGCTAGAACGCAGCAACCCATCAACAACGGCCTTTCCTCAAATGCGCCTGTCCAATGCAAGTGTCCAACACCTCAAATGTCGTGATCACACAAAACCAAAGCTCCTCTATCGCTTCCGAGGTGAATGCTTTGCGGTGTCAGTATTCAGTTGTGATATGCCGAGACCTGTCTCAACATCTTCCGTCCGGTCTTTCCTGCGCAACGGCAACTCTTCGTCGCTCAGTTTCCGTGGTGTGCGTACATTCTCACTCTTCGGGCTCATATGTGGCGTCACAGGTGACCGGGCACCATCCCGAGAATCTTCCACTTCGTACTCTTCCTCGTCGGCCTGGTCGTCCGTATCGTCCTCGTACTCATCCTCATCATCACCATCCTCCTCCTCTTCAAGCATGGATTGCGTCATTTCATCATTCGTGTAATATTCCTCGTCTCGGTCAAGTGCAGAGACGATCGATTGATCAAGGCTTGGGCGTCCATCCGGGTCAGACAGATAAGAGTCCATCATGTCGTCTCCGGCTTCGTCCTCGCTAAGCACGCTTTGGCTTCCCCTCGTAATAGCAGGCTGCAGCTTTGCCATCGCATTGTTGATGGGCTCGTCTTCATCCTCAGAATCCGTGAAATCATGTATGTCTAGAGGCCTCTCGCGCCAATAGTTGAAGTCCGTGAATTCCTCACCTCCACCTTTGACAAGCAATCCCACAGGTGGGAAGTAGTGATCGACAATCTCCCGCATGCTACTATAGGCAGTCTTGTAGTGGTTCAGCGAGAGCAGGTCCAAACTGACCTCAGAGTTGCTGTTGATCGTGAAGATTCGTGTCGATGGAATGTTGACCGAACGATAACTCAGCGCGTCTGTGAGTCGATTGCCGAAACCGGCGTAGAATGGCGACCCAGATTTACCTCGTCCAGTTCCGAGACCCCCAGGCATGTCTGCTTCGTTCATGGGCTTGAGACCTGCTTCCAAAGCATTCTCGGTCGTATTTTGCGCCCCGCCATGACCCGAAAACAATGACATGATATCACGTAAGCACGCCATCTTGAATATCTCAGGTTTGCGCAGGTATACCTCTCTTCGTAAAGCGGCGATCGTGCGATCTGGACTGAGGATGACCGGGCCAGGAGGAAGCTTATAGCCTTCCTGAACGACACCCTTGAGATAGGCTCTCGTTGTGTCTGCTTGACCAACACTTCTACTCGTCAAGTACAAAAAGTTGTACCCATTGGCGGCAATCTCAGTGTATAGCTTGGCCACACCCTGATGTGTCCAATCACGGCCGATAGTATTGAGCACATGGCCTAGCACGTCGGACTTGGTAATGGTGCCGTCAATGTCAGAGATCACAATCGGCACATCATGCCTCCAGTACCAAAGAGTCGCTTGGCATGTGGCACGGTTAACAGTGAAAGCCATGGTGTTGGCGCCAGGTTTGAGATCCATGCCCTTGAGTTGATCTGACGTTAGACGGAGCGTTTTGGCATAATTTTTGTTCGGGTCGCCAGCGGTGGGCGACGATGGCTGCGAGCCCATTCCTACTGCACTGTCCGAATCGCGCCTGATGTGCGAATCTGCATATCCTGATTTCGAGTCCACGCTACGAGCATCGTCGGAGTGATAGCCCGGATCTGAGATGGCATCTGTCGAAGCGTATGCAGTCGGATTGTAGGTTCCCATACCTGCTGCAGCTGCACGCTTGTTCGCAGCATCTTTGGCCTCCTCACTGCTGTAGATCCAGATGTTACCTTTCTCATCAGCACCAATGAGCGAGCCAATATCGTAAGGACCGTCCAGCTCTTCAGAGAGGAGCTGTCGAGCGATCCCTTCAGCCTGCAGCGCCTCGGCATTTCCACTGCCATAGCTGCTCATGTCGAGCATCAAGTCGCCCGTCTCCGTGACCTGATTACTGATGTTCGACTGCCATAGCTTCTTGGACAAGACCATCGCGCGCTCTTTCGCCTCCGCGTACTCGGGAGAGGTAGTGCCTGTGCCGTCTGCTGTCCTGCCCTGCGGACTAGGTGCTCGTTCTGAACCGGCAGACAGAATGACTTCGGAGCGTTCAAGGGATTCGTTGATGGCAGCTCGAGCTGCAGTTATGGCGCTGTCCGAGGACGTTCGATCGAGCGTCGGATGAAAGGCGGAGAAGTCACCGGATACAGGCCGCGGTCGCAGCTGCTGGTCGTTGGGAGTGCTCGACAATGGTGTGAGGTTCCCCAGGTCGCTATTCGGCCTGCGCTGCAAGATAGGAATGCCTTCTGTCGTGCTCCTGCTGTGCCCTTTACCTCGAGAGGGTCCGTCCTGCGGGATGCCCAAAGCAGTCTTCTCCAAGTCGAACATGTCCGGTTCCTGCAAAGATGGTGCCTGAGGAGGGCTCGCTTTCAGCTCTGGACTCGCAGCGGGAGATACCAGAGGAGAAGTCTGCAACGCCTCAGGGACATCCTCGTGTGTCTCGAAGACGAAGAAGGCTTCGCCTCCAACGCCCAACTTCATGGGAAAATCGACTTTGCTGCCATTGACCTTGAACTCGACCTTCTTTTCCGAGGGCCGCAGCAGGGAGAACTTCCCAAAGCGAATGTGAAAGGGACTGCATGCCAGCGAGCCATCTTCCTGCTCGACCACTACGACATCGATTGCGCCTGAGAGCGTGGCAGGGTTGATGGAGTTCCAGGTGCTGGACACGGAGCCAGTGATCGATCGCACGTATTGCATGGTGATCGAGCGCGGAGTGCAGCGTACTCGCCAGGTGTGCGGCTCTCAAGTGGACATCGGAGGTGGTGCGGTGGTGGGTACGTGAAAGCGAGTGTGAGAGTCTCGACGTTTGGTTGCAATCAAACCGGAGGCGCAACGGGGGCTATTGAAGGTTGCGCTGAAGGAGGAGGTGCACTGCACGGCGGAGCAGGGTATGCGGCGCGCTGGGCGTTTTGTTCTGGGCGACTTGGGCCTGACGTCGTTCCCGTTCTCGCACTCTGCGGCGGTTTATTGGGATGAGATGGGGCAGCTGGACAAGACCGGCGACAGTCCGGCTCAGATGCGATCGCGATGCCACACGTCAGATGACCGGGCACAAAAAGGCCGATCCGAGGATGCTGCAGCAGGCCGCGGGGCAGGAATACGAAGCGAAGGACTGTACGAGCGGGTGGAAGAGGTGTGTACTGTTGGAGCAGGGAGGAGGAGGACGCAATTGCAATCAACAGCAGTACCACAGTACCTCCCAGGCGTTGAGACGCAGCACATGCTTCATCCCTCGGCCGGCCCTGGTTCGCAGTGCACATGGCCGCGACTGCTGACTACGCGCCCGTCACCCAAGCTTTCTTCACGCTTTGCCGCTGCTTGGCCCGCCTGCCGTGCTGCTGCCGACCTGGACGCCTGCCGAAGCAAAGCGCCTCGTCGTGACTCTGTACCCTTTTGCATATTGGATGCGCGTTGGCGCTGCACTTGGTCTTATTGTCCCCTTCTTTGCTACTGCTCGCTCACTCGATGCTGGCCTGCTGCTCCTGCTACCCTCGCCCACCATGGCCGGACCGAAGGCGCCCCAGCAGGCCGCTGGCTGGGTAGCAGTGTTTGCAGATGCTCTCTCGACCGACGCCAATTACGTTCCTTACTTGATCGCGATGAGCCACACGCTCGTCAACTCAATGGCGGTGCCGGCCGCCGTCTACTTCAAGCCATTCGTGGTCTTTATGGCCATGTCATGGTATGCGCCGCGCTCGCCTTCCCCGCTCCGATCAAATTCCTGATGTGCTTCGTGTAGGCTGTTCTGGCGCGCATACCAGGTCGTGAACCGCCCTCTCGAAGACCTCGCCGGTCTACTGGGCTTCGACATTCCCTCCGCACCCGTTGTAGACCTGGCCGGAGTCAAAGCAGACGGTGTCATCATTCATTGGCAATTGCCCGAGAGTCCACTTCGCATGAACAAAACCACACATCGCTTCGAGATCATGGTCAATGGAGATGTCGTTGGATCGCTATCCGTCAAAGAGTCGGGAGCATTGATTATGGGCCTGCAGCCAGGCTGTTTCTACGTTGTGCGAGTTTCACTGGTTAACAATATGGACTTCGCCTCAAAGAGCCAGCCCATTCGCTTCCGCACTAAGCAGCACGCTTCGGCAGACTTCTTTGCACCGTCCCTCGATGAAGAAGGCGAATATGATGCGCCCCAAGTTGCTATTCACGCTCAGCCGTATCGTGCATTGAAGGATATCGCGCCTGCCCTACCCGATGCCGTGCCGATGACTCGCGAGAACAGCATTGGTCTGGGACCAAGCAGAAGTGTAAAGAATCGAAGAGCTTCGCCATCTGCCCTTGATCTCCAAAAGCACGATCCTCCAGCGGACGACAACGAGCCTCCAGAGGGCGCGGAAACGATCACGCGACTGACCGAGAAGCTCGACGCCATTCGGAGGGAGACGGACGAGGCGGAGAGACAGGCGAAAGAGGAGGAAGAGGAAGAGTCGAGACAGAAAGACGAGCTGGCCAAAGAGAGAGACGAGCTCAAGGCGGAGGCACTGGAGCGTGATAGGGCCAGCCGCAATCTCAAGAAAGAGGTCAATACATTGGAGCGACAAAACACCATCGCGCAGAATGATCGGACAAAACACGAACGAATTCTTCAGCAAAAGAAGCAGGAGCGGCAAAAATTGAAAGATGACATGATTCGCTGGGATGAAGAAGCCGCCAAGATGAGATTGGACGTGGAAAGAATTATCAAGGAGAAAGAAGAGTACCTGCAGCAAGCGGAACAAGACGCTGAAGAATTACGTGCAAAGCAGGCTGTAGAAGCAGCCGCTGTGAAAACGCTCGACGACGAAGTGAAAGAGAAAAGCAGCGAAATCAAGAAATTGGAGCGTGTCATGAAGAACAGCTCGCCAAATTTGACTGAGCAAGAGCCAAATCTTGTGCAGCAGTTCCAGCAGGACGCCGAGGAGAAGAGGTTGTGGGAGATCACTTATCAGAGCCTGCAGCACCAGTATGCCACCACCCACACGAAACTGGAGCAGGCCAAGCGTATGCACGCAGATCAGCAAGCCTATCTGGAACAGCTTCGTGCCAAGAGACGGCAGGAAGAAGCTGCACAGCAGTACGCATCACCCCCTGCTACGCAAGAGAGACCATTGCGCCGCGGTGACAGCAATCGGAGTCGCAGAGCACAAAGCGGAGTCAGTCAATCAGAGAGCCCTCGCATGGCCAATTTCCCCATCACATCGGCGCCCTTCCAGCCAGGGACAACAGCCGCAGCTTCATTGTTCCCGACTGTGCCAGCATTTTTTAATATTCACAATGGCACGAGCTTGGCCGGCCCTACGGACGGGATAGCCATGTCCGACGAGGACCGCGAGAAGCTGACCGGCGGCGCTCCCATGAGCCCAGGCGCTGGCGCAGAATATTTACCTGCAGATCTTTTCGGCGAAGGAGACACTAAGCGAACGGAAATGATTCTGCCAGGCCTCGGCGCCCTTCCCGGCTTACCTGGAATCACTGCTACAGTGACACAGAACCAGGCTGCGTACGATCCCGGGCCGGCATCGCCAGCTTCTGGAAGGAGTAGCAGACCCGCGAGTGTATTCGCTAGCCCTCGAGCAAGCGCACAGAATCTGATTGGATCACCTGAAGGTGTAGAGCGGATTATGGACTCTGACGTTCGTTCCATACGCTCAAACCGCTCGAACCGTGCCACTAGTGGTGGTGGGGCTGGAAGTCGGTTCAGTGGTATGTTTGGTATCAAGCAGCGAGCCAAAACATCGTCAGGCGACGAGGGCCCAGCTCTTAGCAAGTCCAACTCGATGCCTCGTCAAGACGGTGGCCTACCGGGTCTAGACCTGGATACGCGCAAGAGGAATAGTAGTATATCTGGTTCCATGCTCAGCGGTCCTCCATTCGGTGACATCTCTTTCGATGCACCCTCAATGCCGGCAAACACGCGCCGCAGTCGTACGCTTGGGCTATTTAGGAATGAGGGAAGTGGCTGGCCAAGGTTCTCGAAGCGGGCAACATCCCCTCGACCTGGCTCTACGCACTCGAGTGAGCTACCGAGACCTTCCTTCGACAGCAGCCGGTGGGGAGTGGACAATTGGCCCTCAGCAGACGCCGCAAGTGGTAACAGAAGTAGCCCGCTCGCTTTCGGCTCAGGTTGGAATCAAAGTCATGCTCAGCAGTCCCGAATCTTCGGGTCTCGTCATCCTTCGCGCCGCCCTTCCGCACAGTACGGCGGCAGCGGTCCCCCTGACGATATCACCGAAGATGAGGATGATGACCAGTTCGATGACTACCGAGCTTCTGATTTGGGTCCGATTGGCAGCAAGCCGCCACCGGGTTCGAAGAAGGCAGAAAAGGCGCCTGCCAACGACGCTGCCAAGCTCAACCCTGCAGCTAAAGACTTCAAGTCCTTCCTATCTAGCATGAAATTGACGAAGTCGAAAGGCGAGGGCTCCTCGAATGCTGGATCTGCATCGAACACTCCGAACCTTGCGCAGGGTGAAAATGAGGAGGACTTCTCGCCACCCAACAGCCGCAAGTCTCGAGACACTCGCAGTATTACAACTGCTGAATCCTCTGTCGCCGAATCCGGTCGGAATTCTGTTGACCTCATTCGAACGCCTTCCTACGTCTCCGAAGCGGCACCCTCGCCGCTTCTCAATGGCAGTTCCGGTGGCAAGGAATCGTTCATGCAGAAGCTCTCGCGCAAGTCATCCTCGGGCGGCTTCGGCATTCCCAAGTTCCAGCGCAACAAATCCAAGCTCGACACGAACACGCCGACCAGTGTTCCCGCGGAGGATGAAGAAGATGGCGCTAATTCGCTGAATGCCAGTATCAGCAGCGCTCGCGAGAGCAAAGAGACTTCGGGTCGAGAAAGCAAAGAGCAGGCTCGAGGCAGTGGTAGGAACTGGAGCAACGTGCTGAAGCTCGGAAGCTCGAAAGATAAGAAGGAGAAGAAGGGAAACGAGACGCCTAGTCTTAGCGGCTTGAGTATCACTACCGACGAGGATCGTGATGAGCGTGAACGGGACGAGTGATGAGACCCCTCATCTCCTACGCTCGGTATAGGTAGATGTTGAATAGCAGCTTTATTTGTACATACCATCACTACCTTGCGCCTGCCACATGCGCATCTATTGCTGTGCAAATGCTTGACAAGTTGGGCCCGTGTCTTCACGTAGCAGGAACGTCCGTAAAGGATTCCTCCCGAGCCAACAGCTTTATTCCGTGTTAGGCAGTAGTTAGGCCACGGAAGTGAGGCCCAAAGCGCCGAATGTCGTACAGCTCCTTGTTTATACCCGAGATATGTCCGCCAGTCACACTCTGCGATTCTGCATCTGCATGTTTGCTATCGAGGCCTCCAGTATCTCGTCAGCTACGTACGAACGATCAACAGTTCCACGATGGCTGAGGAACATGAGGGAAACGATTCCTTCCTTGCGAGAAGCTGACAGGCGTCCCACTGCTCGTAAACGATGTGTCTCGTGCTCTCCTTATTCGACGAATAAACCTCTTTGCCAGATCAGGCATAGGTATTGACCATCCTGGTCGTTTCTCCTTACTGACTTCCTCGGTGACACAGTGGGCCTAGGACCCGCGACTACGAAGGCGCCAAGAACATGCAGCGTATGCCAATGTCTATCGAAGCTCTGAGCAGTACCTTATGCCAGTGTGCTGCAGGTCAGCTGTACACGTACACGACGGAGGAGCACAGCACAGAAAGATGAGAGTCGGAACATGTCGGTCGACTCTTTGATGGCACCGGCTGGGGATGGCTTGCGGCAATTTCCTGTTTGGGACGACGCCTCACGGATCGTACTGCGAACGTGTACGACACGTGTGGGTGCGCGAGGAAGTTTATGCATTTCGAGCAGCTGTTATCCACGTTATCGAGTTGTCGCGATCATCGTGCTGGACAGCCTCATGACATCAAGAATCAGCGCTGATTATAAAGTCAGGATCGGCGAACAGAAGGATTGACGCTCCAGATGCCAACTCGGGCGCGCCAGAGAACTGACACGCACGACTCGTGTTGGTGTTTGTGTGGAGTGACGCAGGGCTCGCTGCGGGTCCAGGCTTCGGGAAGTCGACACAAGCAGATGGCGGGGCCGTAGAATTGCCCTACGACTCGTGCCCCTCACCTCGTCTGCCGCTTGTTCTATGGCGGCCAAGGCCCTCCATCCACGAAGGAGGCGAAGTGCTGCGAGCGTGCTACTGTAGCCACGGTTACCAAGGTCCACCCATCTGCCGACTATAAGAGCCTGCAGCCCAAGCTTTACGGTAACCTCTCGTTCTGTCTTTCTTTTTTGCTCAGTGATACCCCAATAGAACAATCTCCAGTCACAGCAATCATGTCTCCCTCCAAGGTTAGCACCGTCAAGTTTGACGAGTTCTACAACATCATCAACGGCGAGAAGCGAAGTGCCAAAGATCAGCACCACGGCACTAACCCATCGACTGGCGAGAAGCTATGGCCAGTCCCAATTGGAGGTCAGAAGGATGTCGATGAGGCTGTCGCCGCTGCGAAGAAGGCCTTTGAGACATACAAGACTACAACTCTTGAGCAGAGGAAGGAACTGCTCAACAAGTTCAAGGATGCGCTTCTCGCTCACTCTGACGAGATGACCGAGTTGCTCTGCACAGAGACTGGCAAGCCTGTAAGATCGAGATCGCTGTGAAAGAGTCATGGGACAGCATGCTGATGTGATACAGAAACAAATTGCCGAGATGGAGACCAAGGGCGGTGTTGAGGGTTGGTTCGGCCACCACAGCACCTTGGACATTCCAGAGGAGAGCATGGAGGACGACCAGAAGGTCATCACCACACGCTACACACCTCTTGGTGTTGTTGGTGCCATCTGCCCATGGTGAGTGCCAGACTGGCAGATTTTGCTGAAGATCGGAGCTGACAAGATGGCAGGAACTTCCCAATCATTCTTTCCCTCGGAAAGATCATCCCAGCCCTCCTTACTGGTAACACAATCATTGTCAAGCCGTCGCCTTTCACCCCATACACCACCCTGAAGGTCGTCGAGATTGCACAGGAGGTCCTTCCACCTGGAGTCCTCCAGGCTATCGGCGGTGATGACTACCTGGGCCCAATGCTCACAGCACACCCAGACATTGCCAAGATCTCCTTCACTGGTTCCATCGCCACAGGCAAGAAGATCATGCAAGCCTGCGCCGCAACCCTCAAGCGTGTCACCCTCGAACTTGGCGGCAACGACGCCTCCATCGTCCTCCCAGACGTCGACGTCAAGAAGGTCGCCCCAGAACTCGTCATGGGTGCCTTCCAGAACTCCGGCCAAGTCTGCGTCGCTACCAAGCGCATCTACATCCACAAGGACATCTACGACGAGATGCTCTCCGAGATGGTCAACTTCACCAAGACCTTGACCGTCGGGGCCCCATCCGAAGGCGCCTTCCTCGGCCCGATCCAAAACGCCATGCAATACGAGAAGGTCAAGACCTACTTCGAAGACACCAAGAAGCACGGCTACAAGTTCGCCGTCGGATCCGAAGAAGTCCAAGCCGGCAAGGGCTTCTTCATCCAACCTACCATCATCGACAACCCACCAAACGACAGCAAAATCATCCAAGAAGAGCCTTTCGGCCCTATCGTACCAACCCAGCCATGGGAGGACGAGGAGGAAGTCATCAAGCGCGCCAACGCCAGCAACGCTGGTCTCGGTGCTTGCGTGTGGGGCAAGGATGTCAAGCATGCTGAGGAGATCGGCAAGCGTCTTGAAGCTGGTTCCGTTTTCATCAACTCGTGGGAGAAGCCTACACCTCAGGCCTTCTTTGCTGGGCACAAGGAGTCTGGTATCGGTGGTGAGTGGGGTAAGGAGGGCCTTAAGGCTTACTGCAACGCTCACGTCATGCACTCGTATAAGATCTAGAGAGTTGCATGTGTAAAACGAAGTTATGAATGAAGTACCTGTTTGCAATTGTATATAGTTATGATATGATGCTTCTCGACAGAGAAAGTTTTCAGACGTTCAAATCTTGATCAGAGTCATACTCTTCCTCGTGATTAGTCAAGCACGACTAGTTGTCGCTCAGACAGCTCTAGCCGTCTTGTTCTTATCAAAGTGAGACTATTCCCGGCGACATCGTCAAGCGCATGCGTACCAAGCACTTCACATGCAAAGCCGAAAATGCTTCAAAGCAAATCCATGCTCGGAATGCGCTCTTACGAAAGTACATTGATGATAAATCTGTCGTACCTTACACTTTGCTCAAGACCCTATGCAGGACTTTGACCCATTCGACAAGGGTTCAATGCGGCATCTTCGCCGAACATGGTTGCGTTTTTCTACGCACGCTCAAGTATCGTACATCTATGTTTTATGATTTTGAGACATCCCCCTCAGCCAACTTCAATTTTTCAGCTTCACTTGACAGGCCAGACGCACCTTCACTGCTGTTCTGTGCAGGCGCTTGACCGCTTTCCTTCTCTTGCCGTAATCGCTCCTTCTCAGCCTTTTGCTGGGCGATCTTAAGGGCTTTTCTCTCACCTTTGGTGAGCTTGCCGTCCTCGCGCACAACTTTCTCCTCACCCTTCGCCTCGCCATTGGCCTCTGATTCACCTTGTGGGTGGGTGGGGTTCGGGTTGCCCTTGAACTCGAGCTTTCGTAATCTCGTAAACTCGCGCATCACGTTGTCGTCGATCTTGCTTCTTCGTTCTTGGAAGTCGGTAACAAACTTCTGCAGCTCTGCTATGCAACGTTTCTTCATGTCGCCGGTCATGAGCTTGCCAGCACGATACTGGTTGGCCAGGTCTTCGAGCTCCTCGTCTGATTCCAAGAAATATGACAGATACGTCCAGGCGACGTCAACATCTGGGTTACCGCCATACTTTTCGTGCTCTTCTTTCGTTTCTCGTCCTCCTGAAAATGCATGTTTGTTGATCTTGTTCTTGATCTCGTTCGGCTTATCTGACATGAAGATGGCAGAGTTCTTGTCCGAAGCACTCATTTTACCACCAGGTCCTTGTAGTGCTGTCAAGAATTTCGAAAGGATGAGTGTCGTCTTTGGGTGAGGGTTCGTCATGCGTTCGCAGCGATCTCGTAACACACGAAAGTAAGGTTCTTGGTCGATGGCGCACGGAATGAGTGTTGGTATCTTAGACAGCGCCTTGTGCCGCCGCCTGCCTGCAGGATCGAGATCAGGGTATCGATAGTCCTTGTAGCCAAAAAGTTCTGGATATGAAGACGGGAACGCTGCAACGCATTGTTTGGCAAGATATGATGTCAATCCAACACTCGTGCTGCCACCGAACCCAAAAGCACCGAAGGCCTGATTGTTCGTCACGAGTGACTCAAATTCTGAAGCATTCCAATAGAAATGGCCTCCTACGAACTCGTAGTCGGTATAGATGAAAGTCTTCTTGGGATCGAAGCCAAGAGCGATGATGTCCTTGATGTTCTCGTGCGCAAATTCCATGAAGTCTTCCACTTCGGCCCCCTTCTTCTGCACTCCATCGTTCTTTTGGCGTGTATACAGATACTTCTCATCGTCTGTCAACATGATGACAAGTGGCACATCGAAGATCTCTTGCAGCTCTTTCGTGAACAGGAATGGCACGGTATGCCCCAAGTGCATGCTTCCACTCGAGGGCCCTCGACCGGTATAGAGCATGAACGTGCCATACTTTTCGTATACATCCAGGATCTTGTCGAAGTCGCGATGTGAGAAGAACAATTTCCGTCGCATCAGCCGATGAGCTGGCTTGCCGGTGACCTGCTCGAATCTCTTGAGGTGCTCCTCAGTCAAGGGTTGCACGCCAAACTCCTGGATGAGACGGTCATAGTCAATGGCTTTGACGTTGCCAGACTCGTCCACTTCTCCTGCGACATTGTATGGATCGATCTTCTGCGAGGCAGGCTTGATCTCATCCTTGACCTCTGCCACGGCGGGCGGTGCGCCGACAGCCTGATCCTGAGACATGTACAGCGGTGTGGTGCGATATCTTGCAATATCGGTCGATCGGTGTGGAATTTCTCTCGAGCTCTGGAATCGGCGAGCAGCGATGTCACGGCATGAGTCGAATGACTTGTCGCGGGCGTGGTGGGGTGACCGGCCGTGGCTCCGCGCGGCACGGATTGGAGCCGAAGCGTGGAAGCGAAGCGAAGCACAAGGGCTGGAATCAGCAAACAGTCTCGTGCGGAGTTGGCAGCTCCTTCATCATCATTCATCAACGTCCGCCACCATCACCAGCCGCGCATCGCCCACTGTTCCATCCATATCTGCATACTGCTCGGTGATGGGCGGCGTTCGCAGACGACGGCACGCGTGACCATGGTCAAATTCTACAGCAACAGCTACACCTACGACTACGGCTTCAGCGCCGTCTCCCTCGCATACTTCTTGCGATATCCCAATCCCTACTCGCGCCATGTCGCATCGACCGACACGATCGAGCGTCACTTTGATCCCGAAACTGGCCGCCTAACGACCGTTCGATTGCATTTGAAGCGTAGCCGGCTACCCACGGCTGTGCTCAAGCTCCTGCCAAAGAGCGCACTGGGGGCGAATGACGATGGCAGCACGCAGAGTTTCATTTTGGAGAAGAGCGTGATTGATGTAAAGGAGGGATGGATGGCTACCGACAGCCGCAATCTGGATTGGAACAATGTGCTCTCAGTTATTGAGAAGCATACTTATCGCAGGCCGGAGCCGCTTTCCGCCACCGGAGCAAACGAGGAGCGCACCGATGTCGATGTGAGTGTGACACTCAAAAGTCGCATTGGAGAGCAGATTCGAAAGAGAAGAGAACGATGGGGCCAGCAGGCGAGTGCGACATCTGTGACTGGAGCAGGGGACGAAGAACCTGTCAAGCCGGGCTTCTTCCAAAACTGGACTTCTGGAGCGGTGCGCACGGCCATTGAAAGCATCGGTATGCAACGCACCGAGAAGAGCCAGCCCAAGGCACAGAAGGGCATGTCAGTTGTCCTCGCCAGACTCCGCGAAGGAGGCGTCCAGGCTGTCCTGGAGGGCATGGCAAAGGACCGCGAGCTTGCAGTGTAGCATTGGCCCGCCCCGCACAATGTTCCCGATCCGGACTTCAGCGACCAACAGTAGTCGCTGCAGGGCAATGACGAACAGAACAAAAAACGAAAATGTACAAGTATGAAAAGCGATTTCTAGCGTAGGAGTTTGGTGGCGAGTACGGCATACGTGTATTATGACGAGCCCTTCACTTCGCATATTGTCTCTTGGTACTCATGAACGACTTGGGGAGGTGATGGAATGGTGGTGGAGCAGGAGGACAAGGCCGCAGCATGTGGATGCGTCATTTTGTGTATATGAAGAGGCCCTAAGCCGATGGAAGACCTCTCCACTACAATCTTTACAAACATGTCATGACATTTCCTTTTCTCGGAGTGCCTGAAATGTCTGGAAACGATTGAAGCTTCTGTACTTCTTGAATAGCCGAATCAGCTAACAGTCTATGTCCAGCAATGCGTCAGGATCACAATCTATCGTAACTCGCGGTGCGGTTTCCTGCCCTCTACCATCTGTACATCGAACTGTAGAGCGACGCTCTACAGGGCCTCGTCCACTTCCTCAGGCACACCAGGCTCAACCACGACCTTCTCAATGCATTGCAACGTAGCCCTCAACGGCAGTCCAACAACGTTGTCAAACGTCCCGTCAATCTTCTCCACAAGAATGCTTCCCACACCCTGTATCCCATACCCACCAGCCTTATCCGCTCCCTCTCTCGTCCTCACATACGACATGATTAAGTCGTCGGTAACACTCTGATCAAACTTGACCTGCGTCTCTTCCACATGCGTCTCAATCGCATACCCCGGATCCATCAAGCTCTCCAACGGCGCCATACACACCACGGCCGTATACAGCTTATGCCAGCCATTGTTCTGATCTCTGAGCATCTTGAGTGTCTGGAAGTGGTCTTTCTCGTTCTTCGGCTTCTCTAGAATCTCTCCAAAGTGGCTTGCAACTACAGTGTCTGCTGCAATCACCAAAGCTGGCTCACCGCCCTTCTCTTTCCCATCGTCGATGGTCGCCTCGTAGACATTCATGCATTTTTGCTGTGCGGTTTCGAGGACGTATTCGAAAGGACCAAGACCTTTGTCTTTGTCTTCGGGAACGGTGGCGGGGATGATTTCGAGGTTGCTGAGGCCGATCTATGGGGGTGGAGACTTTTTAGAGATTCGCTCAGCTTTGCATTGAGAAGAATGTCGTGAATGATGATGTAGATGGCTAGGAGAGGAGCTTTGGATGAGAGATGGACCTACCTGTGCGAGAAGCTGTCGGCGACGAGGAGAAGCAGATGCGAGGATCACACGCTTGCCACGGATCATGTTCAGCGCGGGCAGGTTCAATGGGAGCGGCGCTCGCGGGCCGCCACCAGGGCGTTGTGGCGGTTGCGCGGCGGGAACTGCGACGCCGCCTGTGCCATCGTAGGCGGGCGGAAGATCCAGCGGTGTCTTCTCGTCGGCCATGGTAGGGTGCGATGTGGAGGTGGGTGACAATCACGTTCTGGACAGTCACGGCGCTATCGATTCTGTAGGGCTGAAGTCAGCCAAGAAGGCGGGACTGGCGCGTTGAGGCTCAAGGAAAGGGTGTCATCTTGATCATCATCCGCATCTTCGTCATTGTTTACTTTCTGACATCAGACACGAGAGCTTTTTGCTGTCCAATGGCTGAGGCAGCAGAAGGCTGTGAAACGCTCTACGGAGCGCTGACTGCTTGGAGTGGCACGCCGAAATAATGTCTCGTCGAACGTCGGCCATTGCCCAGTGCTCGGAGCGCTGTTCTTTCTGAGCACGCGGCCGAGGAGGGGCAGTTTCTTGTGCAGATACCATCCACGGCGCAACCGCTAGCACAGCGACTCGCCTCCGAGATTTCGTGGTCGACTCGTGTCGCCAGACCCGGTCTTCTTCCTCGTTGAGCAACACATCCGAGGCTCATGGCCGAATGATCAATGATCATGCCGACCCTGCTCCGAAGGCCCTCTCGAAATTGTTGCAGGAACGTTCTCTGGCGTGCCTGGCTACGTAACACGGCCGTAAATCGACCCAGGCGTACGTCGAGACATCGACAGGTTTGTAAGCTCGATGCGTCCGCATAGGTAGCTACTGCCTGGGCTACTTATAGCAAACGTCGCTTCCCTCACTCGTCACCCGCTTCACAGGAATTAATCTTCACTACGCACCAACACCCCCACGCCTTCCTCCAATTGTCCAAGATGGTCCAGAACAAGCAGTTCATCTTCGCTGACTACCCAGACGGGTTGCCCAAGCCGGGCAAGGACCTCACTGTGGAGAGCACAGAGTTCGACGTTGAGCAACAACCACCACAAGGCGGCTTCACTGCCAAAGGTGAGCACGTCCATCTTGAGCGGAATACTTATGTGCGCGCCAACATACTGATCCTGTGTAGTCCACTATGTCTCATTCGATCCATATCAGCGTGGCCGCATGAGGAAGCCAGAGGTGAAGTCCTACTCTCCACCGTTCGAGAAGGGCAAGCCAATCGTCAACGCAGCTATTAGCAGCGTAATTAAGTCCGACAACGAGAACTTCAAGCCCGGCCAGCTGGTGCACTCCAGCTATGCAGCAACACAGGAGTACGCTGTCGTCAGCGCTGAGGAGGCCAAGGCCTACAGGGTGATCGACAACCCATTCAACCTCGACCCCAAGAACTTTGTTGGACCCCTCGGAATGCCTGGCCTTACAGCCTACAGCTCACTCTACGAAATTGGTCAGCCAAAGAAAGGCGAGACAATTTTCATCTCAGCGGCCTCCGGGGCCGTTGGTCAGCTGGTCGGTCAGCTGGCGAAGCACGAAGGCCTGACTGTGATCGGCTCTGTCGGCAGTGATGACAAGCTAGAGTACATCACCAAGGAGCTCGGCTTCGATGCTGGCTTCAACTACAAGAGCGAGAAGCCACTGGAAGCACTCCAGCGTCTTGCACCAGATGGAATCGACATCTACTACGAGAATGTGGGTGGTGAGCAACTCGAGGCCGCCATCGCGCACTTGAAGCAATTTGGACGCATCGTCGCTTGCGGTATGATCTCGCAATACAACCTCAAGCCGGAACAGCACTACGGCGTAAGGAACTTGATGCAGGTCGTCGCAAAGAGATTGATTGTAAGTCTCGTTATGAGCTACTCGTAAAATCGAGACATCTCACTGACTCTGTTCTAGATTCGAGGCTTCATTGTCATGGACCCAGACTTCGGTCCGAAATACTGGGCAGACCACCAGAAGAATGTGCAGCAATGGATCCACGACGGCTCATTCAAGGTCAAGCTCCACGTCACCGAAGGCATTGACAATGCTCCTGGAGGCTTTGTTGGTATGCTGGAGGGCAAGAACTTTGGCAAGGCGCTGCTGGAGGTTAGCAAGCCTCAATAGGTGGAAATGCCATTCATGAGATTATGACTATTTAGTACTGCATAGCGAGCATACCGAAAACTCGACCCAATTGAACATGGATCTGCAAGAATGAAGTTTCCTCGCAAGACTGGCGTGGCTGCGACCGGGCGAGGCAGAGGTTTCCCAAAACTGGCATTGACACAACGAGTAAGGATTCCTGGGGCGATGAACAGGATTTTACTCGTCACAATGCGTCTTGATGAAGTGGTCGCCCACGGACCGGAGGGCTCATACCAATTGGAGCGGGCTATCGAGCAGATGATCCACCTCATCTCACAAACTCGAGATGTGCACCAAACGCAGGCCTGACTTGCCAAATTCGCTTCATACGATGTTACTCTGATTGCTTGATGAGCGACAACTGAGACCAGTGCCCGACGGCCTCCACTTCTTCCCCACGTCCAGCCCCGCGGGCTAAATGTCGCGAAATGCTTCGAGTTGCCAGTTTTTCGGCAGGCCGGCTACATTCGATTCTTTATAACACGGATCGACGTTGGCATTTCCAGTGCCGATGCTTCTGTAGACTTGGCAAAAATGCTGTCGCCAATTTCCATGATTGCGGGCCTGCCGCTCACATTTGCCTCTTCACTCAAGCCTCAGATTAAATGCTCGGACCTTGCATCAATCGATCTCAAGCGGTATCACGGAACGTTCTTGAATGCGACATACTATGCCGAAGGTACTCGGAATGCCACCGGAGGTGTCAACGGAACGCTCAATCAAGTCGGTTTCTGCGAGGTCATTGCCGTCATCTCGTATGGCAACAACAACAATAGTCTTCACTTCGCTGCCTGGCTTCCTGATACGTACGAAGACCGTTTCATAGCCGTAGGCAATGGAGGAATGGCCGGTGCTATCGATGTCAGCGGTATGCTGGCCCAGCTTAACAACGGACTGGGCATGGCAGTCGCAGGAGGTGATGCAGGTCATCTTGCAGCAGACAACCAGAACACCACAGGCTATCTGCCATATCTCCACGACAAAGAACAAGTCCAAGCCTGGATTCACGATGCAATAAGCTTATTCACCCCTGCTGCCCAGGCCTTGGTCGAGAGGTATTACGCCAAGCAGCCGAACAAGTCGTACTATTATGGTTGCAGCACCGGCGGAGCGCAAGGGTTTGCGTTGGCTCAGTTCCATCCGGAGTTGTTCGATGGCATCTACGCGGGTTGTCCTGGTAATTGGTATAGTCATCTTGCGCTGAGTTTTCTTTGGAATGCTCAGCATGCTGCCGTAAGTATCTGTATGGACAAACCTCCGGAGCACTCGCTAACGAGGAGTCAGACGCCAGAAACTGCTCTGACCCAGGAAGAGCTGGACTTCATCACTGGTGCTGTGCTCGACGCCTGCGATGAGATTGATGGTGTGGCCGATCGTTTGATCGAGAATCCGCTCGCGTGCACATTCGACGTCAACAGCTTGGCCTGCCAGTCGTCGTCCAACTCGACTTGCTTGACCGAAGCTAAGATTGAGACTGTGAAAGCAATCTATGCTGGACCGAAGCGCGCAGATACTGAAGCACAAGTTTATCCTGGTTTCGACTTTGGCAGCGAGATTGGATGGGCGGTACAACAACGCAATCTTTCGAGGGACTTTAGCGTGCCGATTTTGAAGAATCTCGTCTTCGATGACCAGAGCTACGACAATGCCACTTTCAATTGGGCTTCCGATGTCGACATCGTGGACACACAAGCAGGAAGGCTCATCGACTCCATCACGCCGGACCTTTCTGCCTTCAAGAGTCGGAAGGGCAGGCTGCTCACTTCCCAAGGCTGGGCAGACCAGTACAACGCAGGCACTTGGCCCATTGAGCACCTCAAGCAGATCGAGAGTGCCATGGGCGGAAGCGTCGACGACTTCTACCGCTTGGTGATGATACCTGGCGGCGGGCATTGCGGAGCAAACCCCGGGTATCCCAACGTGCCCGCGACATACTCGTTCATCGCTCCGCTCGTGAAGTGGGTGGAATCCGACGGGGCACAGCCGCCAGCACAATTCCTCAGCACGTCTTCGCCTTCGGGAGGAAACGTCACGAGGAAATTGTGCGTCTGGCCGGCAGTTGCGAAATATGGCGGAGGAGATGTCGATGATTGGGCTTCGTACGACTGTGCGGAGTGAGGTTGCATTGGATTGTGTAAAGTTCTTCTCCAGTTGCCGGCTAAAGTCGCTGTTGGAGCCTCGTGACGGGGAAAGAAGCTCATCCGAGGTTGCCATCCTCTCCACATACCCGATGCTCTTTTGGTCCAGAACTCCATGTTTTCAAAGGTCTTCTCGTCCGCACTCGTTCTGCTTCCCATTTTGCGCCATGGGCAACATATCCAGATCAACGGTAGTGATGTTGATACCGCCCATGGATTATGCCAGGAAGGACCGATCCGCGATACCAAAGCACCTCGAGTGACCACGGACCGCGGTGGGCGCGAAATAGGAAGTTATGCTGGAACACCTGGAGATGGCCACGTGCTTGTCGACTGCAAGATACGACAAGTTGACCCGAACACGTTGCATAAGGACGGACGCAATTTATGAAAGCGCATGGCTATCAATGCACGATTCTCATAGCGCCACGCATCTGATCCTGCCTCGCACTTAGCGTCTCGAAGCATCGCGTAGGCCAGGAGGACAATGGCCTTATCAGCTCCGAGCATCCGCCAATGCCCCACGATCCTCGTTCGCGACACACATGTCTGGGTAACTTCTTTGGCGGTCAGAGAACGTGCCGAGTGGGATTGGAAGATATCAAGCGAATGAGGAAACGAGTGCCCACCTCTCACCGGCAGCGATGGGCATGCTCCAAAAGAGTGTCGTCTATTCCGAGCATGCTTCGGGAAGGCGTCTTTCCCAATGCGTGGTGGATCAGTGGGATCTCCAATCTGCGGATGCGAAACAAATTCTCCTTCCGGAGTACAGAAGGGCAAGCTGTACGGTGGCCCACTGAATGCTTCCACATGAACCTCGTGGGCGGGTCGAAGGACGAGAAGGCAGCACTATGCGTCTGCCCAGAGACCATGTGTCCTCGTGACGGCGCCTCTGGCTTATGGCATCAGCATCCACGCGGTGTCTATTCGGCGATTCCAGCTTCAACGTCATGTTGCGACATTCACAAGAGCTAGGAGGCTGTGAACAGGAACCATGATCCGAGCCAGCGTATATTTTCAGAAGTGGCAATTCAGAGTTTGCACTACGATGCACGCGAGAAGCCCACCCAACTACATACCCCATCGTGCTGGATCTTTCACGAAAATGGGCTCTTCGCATACCAATTTCGCGTGCAGCATTCGAGCTCTCAACAGCGGAATGCCGGGGCAACAAGAACAATATATTGATTAAAGAGATTGTCTCTGCTGAAAGCTGACATCAATTGAACAGGGAACATACTTATGCAAGCTGCGGCCCGCTCCTTGTGGAACCACGCCAAAATCTGACAAGACCAATGTGCTTCGGCGGCGCCACGAGAGAATCGTTATCATTCTTTGGCTTCTCGAAGACTTTTCTGCAATGACGTGTGCTGTCGTCTACGTGCTCAAAATCACCGTGTGGATCAACATACCTGGCCAATTATTGCCAACAAATTGCTCAGTCAGCACGAGAAATAGTGAACATATTCGCTGTTGCTTCCAACGTTGCGGGACGCCGGATGGTGGTGAGATGGCGCCTTCACTTTCGGTCACTTCACGGTCAGTTTGCGGACCTCTTTCATTCGATCCACATGAGATCATCCTCAACATCAGTGCGGTCGGATTCGTGACCATGTGGCATTGTGGTCACAAAAGAATTTGAAGGAGCCGTATTCCGTAAGTAGCACAAAAGGTAGGCTGATCGTCTCGTTCTCTGCTTCGTTTTTCGAACTATCATCAAAGCATTGCCTTCGCCTCCGCGCAATAGCCCATCATGGAGGGACCTTCTCGAAATGCGAGTTTGTGGAGCAGGTACACCGACAAAATCTCCACTCCATATACCAACACACCCGATACTCGATCAGAAGTCCAGCAAAAGCCTGAAATCGGTCAAGAAGAGAATGTGACAACAAGAGCTGGGAGAGTAGTAGGAGGCCGCTATGTGGAAGAGAGCAAGGAGTCTGGACTGCACGACAATCATGGTCCGCTCCAGGTGGTCGACATCGACATGCCTCTGACTTTGACTGAGCTGGTCGAAGTGGACGGCAAGGAGTTTATCGTACTGCAGTACGCCTCGTTCGACCCTGTCAACCCCTTCAACTGGAATCCGTGGTACAAACGTGCCGTCACAACGATGCTCAACCTGATGACACTCTCGATCGGACTTTCGACAACTTGCTACAGCTCGACAGTCAACAGTATGACCACGGAATTCGGTGTCTCGACAGAAATTGGCCAGCTAGGGCTGTTCCTCTTCAACTTTGTCTGTGCGATCGCGCCCCTCTTCCTTGCTCCATTTTGCGAGCTTGTCGGCCGCAAGATCGTTTATGCTGGTGCATACTTCTGCTTCTCGCTCTGCTTTATTGGCCTATCTTTGGGACAGAACATGGCCACAATCCTGGTAATGAGGGCTTTCCTGGGTCTATTCGGATGCGTGGGCACGATTTTGGTCGGCGGTACCTTCGACGACATGTACTTGCCACGACAACGCAGCAGACCAATGGCAATGTTCGCATTTATCGCCATTTTCGGTACCGTTTTCGCTCCGGTCTACGCTGGCTTCATCGATCAGCATCTAGGATGGAGATGGGTTGAGGGTATCCAAGGACTGAGCACCATCCCACTTTTGATCTGCATCGTCATCTTCTTCCCAGAAACCCGTGGTGGCGTGTTCCTGCAGAGACGGGCAAGACAGCTCCGCAAGGCGACAGGTGACGACCGCTACGTCGGCCCAGATGAGATCGAAACTCCATCTTTGCAGAGTATGCTGAAGGCATCATCAGTCAAAGCATTCAAGATGCTGGCAACCGAGCCTGTAGTCTTTGCGTTTGGCCTCTGGATTGCTTTCTGCTGGTTCGTGGTCTTCCTCTTCTTGTCCGTCATTCCGATCACTTTTACCGAGAAGCGCGGCTGGAACGAAGGCGTTTCTGGATTGCCGTACATCAGCTTGGCCATTGGAACCACACTCGGCTGGGCTGCACATCACTTGCAAATGCGAAAGTACGAGAAGATCATGAACGATCCAGATCGCATCGCCACGCCTGAAAGTCGCTTATACGGTGCCATGTTCGGGGCAGTTTGGTTTCCGATCGGCCTCTTCATCTACTCTTTCACCCAATACGGTTATGTCCACTGGATTGCTCCCACAATCGCTCTTGCGCCTATCGCGTTTGGTATCTACTTCGTGTTCGAAAGCACGTATTCTTACACTGCGGATTGCTACGGCGAGAACTCGTCTTCGGCGATTGCTGGACAGGGTTTCATGAGGAACACGCTTGGTGCTGTGTCGCCGCTCTTCGCGAGTCAGTTTTTCCACAATGTTGGAAGTCAGTATGCTGGGTTACTGTTATCTATTGTGGGCACGATATTGAGCTTGATCGCCTTTGTGATGTTCAAGTTTGGGCCTCAGTTGAGGAAGAGATCGAAACGCGCGAGACAGTTCTAGATTACGCATGCTTCACATAGTGGTTTTGAGGTAGTTTTTAACTGGTAAATCTGTTCAGACAACTCTTATTATGGTGATCTGCTTCCTCATTCTCACTTTGGTCTTCGCACTCGCAGGATGGAGGTGATTCTTATGGATATCATGCCATCAATTCCACCAAAACGAGACCGAGAAGCTCGCCGTGATACTCTCCACATAATGCCACCATCCGAGTGGAATGTACAAGCA
>JAASLG010000146.1:0-35002 GCA_013365235.1 Cercospora sesami
TGGGAGACCGGCACTGGTGACTTTGTCACTAACTGGGAAATGAATGAGACCCGAAATACAGCCCGCGTGCTGATCCTGGCGCGTTGTCAGGAACCGTAAATCTCGGTCGAGGGTTTTGCTTGGCGCAGGGGATGTAGGACGGGGTGGTGGAGGAAGCCGAGAAGGCGGAGGACGAGTTTGCCTGCGTCGGTCCATGGTCGTGACAATGCGAAATGTGTCTCTGCGCGTGTATGTGCATGTCGACGATGTGCTCTCGAGTTGTCGCTCTCCGCAGGCGATGATCGGGGGATGCTGCGACCGTTGGGGCTGTCACGACGCAAGAGCCATGTTTCCGCAGTACCGTTCGCTGTCGAAATGCTGATCAACGGCCCTGTGCAAATTCTTGTTCGCGGACGCGTATGCGCGCCATTGTGGTCCGGGATGCACTTTATCGCCGACGAGTTTTCGATTACTTATCGCGAATCTGCATTGTCTCGGAGAGGTGAGGTGGTCGACGCCGCGTCCGTGGGAGATCTTGGGCGATCTCGCTGCCAGGCCTCGCCGGAGAACATTATCCTCTCCTCCCGCCATTATTATCACAGCAAGAGCATCGCTCTCCTGACGACCTGCGCTGGACACACAGCTTCTCACTCTACATCGCGCAGCAACGTCGTCTCACATAGGGTGGAAACGCGCCACCGACACCGACAATGGCGCAAACGCCCGAGTCACCCATACGAGAACCCATGCGACTGATCTGCCCTAGGAGTCGTGCCACTGCTGGCCACGCCACAGCATGATGTCGTCAGGATGCTCAGGCATTCTTACAACAGCGCTCATCACCTTAGAAGTTAGCCATCTGGCAGATGATCTTCCGCACAGTCTCTGGGCACTTGGCAAATCCTATGCTCTTACAATGCTCTCGGAAAAAAGGCCATCTAGGCGCCAAATACTCTCAGAACGAAGGTCGCGATTGAAGGCTGCTGCGTCTGCCGGCTTCGCCCATGTACAGCCAGAGAGACTCTGGGAGCAAATCGGCCACCTCGTCTCCAGAGCGAAGCTGCCCTGCGACTGCATCCATGCGGGCGCGCCTCCTCACCAATGGCACTCGAACTTTCGCGTATGTGATACGACCTGTTGCGCAAAGCCATTGGCGGAACAACGCATATCATGAAGAAGTAAGAGGTGAGCGTTGCACGACCCACTTTGTGCTTGCCCGAACCACACGCTCGACCAAACGCAGCCAGGCCTATCTGAACTGTATCTTATCACAACTTCAACAATTCCCAGCCTCAATGATCGGGTCTCTATAGCTGTGCGAACAACAAGCCGGCTAGAGCACTCGCCTCTGGCAGCAGATAGGCATACACAGCGGCTTGCCTCTTCCACGCATCGATGAGCCCAACCTTCTCCGCCTTGAAACTGATCTGAACGTCTCTAAAAACCAGCAGTTCATGCAGATCTAACCAGTTGACTCAGTAGCATCAGACGTAATGGACAACGATAGAACATTGCCTCCGGGTACAGTATACCTCATCGACCACAATAACGAGCTCGGCGGCACCACCAAACATGCGACTGGGTCTGCCGATGAGCGAGACATCATCCTTCACCCAACACCCTCTGATGATCCTGAAGACCCATTGTACGTATGCGAGACGACGGATCAGCTTGCAACGTCCTCAGTGCTGATATCGAGAAGGAACTGGTCGTACAAACGCAAAATGCTGGCCACATCTTGCGTGCTGATGTACACTCTCATGATCGCCATTCCCTCTGCTTCTGTATATTCCGTGGTGAAGCCGATTGAGAAAGCGACAGGACTCACCCTCAATGATCTCAATACCGGCACTGGCGTCATGTTCCTCGCATATGGCTGGGCATGTGTGATCTGGCAACCTCTGGCTCTCCAATATGGCAAACGACCTGCCTATCTGTTCTCTATGCTGGCATCGATTGCCATCATGACAAGCGCTCCTTGGTGCACAAAACGAAGCACGTATCTTGCGAACAAGGTGTTGCAGGGGTTCTTTGGAGCACCGGTGGAAGCACTTTGCGAGATCAGCATTACTGACATCTGGTATGCTCATGAGAGACCAAAGTACTTGGCTTGGTATGGGTTCGGACTGAGCGTGACTGGCAAGCTTGCTCCCATGCTGGCTGGATTCATCAACGATGGACAGGACTGGAGATGGGTTCTCTGGTGGACCGCGATCTGGATTGCGATTGCTTTCGTGTATTGTTTCTTCCTTATGGAAGGTAAGTGCGATGCCCACTTCCAGCAGGACTACGCATACTGAAGCTTTGTTCAGAGACGAACTACGACCGCAAGCATGTCATCACATCAACGCCAGTACCGCTTCCTGAGTCCATCAACCCATCATCAAACATCCAAAACGCAGAATCAGAGAAAAAGGCTTCTACTCCCATCTCCTCGTCATCCACCTCCTCCCTCGAAACAGGCGAAACATCCTACCCTCGCAAGACGTATCTCCAAAAGCTCCGCCTCCGTGACACCCCACGCCCAAACCGCATGCTCTCCATCTTCCTCGCCCCCTTCAAAGGCTTCACTTATCCAGTAATCGTCTACGCAGGTCTCATGTACGGCGCCAACGCACTCGTCTGGTCCGGAGTACAGAACGCCACAACAGGAACTGTCTACGTCCAATATTACAATTTCAGTACTACCGCGATAGCAGCCGCCTACTCATCTGGTGTCATTGGTGCCATTATCGGAGCCTACTATTGTGGCAAGATCGGTCGTGTCTTGACTGTCCGACTTGCACGACGTCGTGGAGGACTCTCCGAGCCTGAAGATACTCTCTATATGTTCGTGGCGAGTATGATATTGGTTCCTTTCAGTATGCTTTTGTATGGGTTGGGAATTGAATATCGGATCCATTGGTTTGGGCTGGTGTTTTCGCAAGGTGCGCTGGCTGTGAGCAACTGTCTCTGTGTGGCTGGTGGTTTGGGATATGCTATTAGTAGCTATAGGGAATTGAGTGGGGATATGGTCACGACTTTGATCTTGATCAGGAATACGTTGAGTTTTGCGGTGAATTATGGGTGAGTCGTCCCTTATACTTTGAAACCGCTGCGGTTGCTGTTGTTGAGCTGGACACTCGTCGCTGACACTGAATCCTTATTCTAGTATCACACCTTGGCTGGACGCGCTGGGGTATCGCAACACGTTCATCATGGTCGCCGTCATTGGTTTCGTGTGGAACGCTTCGTTATTCGTGATGGTGAAGATCGGGCCAAAGCTGCGGGAAAGGAGCAAAGAAAGGTATTGGGCTGATGTAGACAAAGCACGAGCGCTGGGGTTGAGCCATTGACCCAACTGTGAGTAAAATCAATAGCATGACACTATTGCGTTTGACAGAACCATTTGGGAAAGATCGACCTACATGACCGAATACTGCGCGTGTACAGGCTTTACAATGCCCCAGGTGACCGCGAGACGCATATCCATCCAGCTCTTGTCGATCTTCACCGTCGCCCAGTGGTGGTTATAAAGGTTCTCGTGATGTCGCTGAGCAAGATTGCAGTCCACAGGGTTGCGACTTCCTCATCTGCAGATGTCAAATATTCAATCCTCTTCGTGCAGCTCCCGCCAAAATCTTTCTCTCGCCAACTGAAACTGCTTCTCTCTTGCATCCAACCTGCTCTTCTCCAATTTCATCTCCTTCAACCACTCTCTTGCCCTCGTAACATCCTCTCCTCTCCTGAGGTCCCACAGCCCATTGACAGTCCCAGTCATCCTCTGAGACAAGATACAATCAGGACACATCCACCCGAGATGCATTGGAGGATGTTCCGGCAGACCAACGCAGCTGTGGTGGAACCAGCCAGGATTGCACTATCCGCCGACATTGATTAATCCGCCGCAAATCACAGGTCACGCCATGTTCAGCATCTGTAAGGAAAAACGCTTCACTTACATCTCTCACGCTACACCTCATCAAATCCTCGGCCTCTACGTCTTCGCCTTCACTGCTGACTTTGTGCTTACAGACACAGATCTCCATTGTTCGTCCGCCGTTGTCACGATCGAGTTGCTCGAAGAAGGCTTGGCCGCGATAGCCAGCAAATCTTAAGCCTTCTTCGTCCGTGTGGTCGTGGTCGGTGATGCCCCAAAGCATGTCATCTTGGCCTTTGGAATCGGAAGCGCGAAGTTCGGTTTGTAATCTATTCGAGCGCTGGACGAGGTCGCTTTCGGGCTTCGCTTCGTTGTCTCTGCTGTTTGTTTGTGCTGCCACGCGCTTGGAACGGCGACCTTTGTTGGGCAGAACCTGTGACTCTGATGAAAAGAGAGACATTGGTGCCCTGAAATAGTCAAAGTCGTTGAGTATAGTCAGTAAGTTGAACAACGAGTGTGGATGTGAGATGAGTTGGTTTTGAATAAGTTCGGAAGTCTCATGCTCGTTTGTTGTCGTGCGTGCTGCCAGCTTGACTTTACCTCGTGCAGCTAGCAAACGGTTCCTTGCCGACTTCACATTCTACGCAATAGTCTACAAAGCCGCTTTTGCCAGATTGTTCTGGAAATTTGCGTCCTTGAAAGGCACATTCGCGCTTCCTGTTTAAGAGTTAGTGTCGTCCTGCTGCCTCATCTTCATGGTTTCACTTACCAAAATCTGTGTTCTCCAATGCCGTCCTTGCAGCAGAAGTCAAGCTCTCGTAAGCGATCAAAGGCTGCTGTCCACCTTGTGTACTAGTAAATCCAAGCTGGTGATTCACTGGAAAGATGGAGAAATATCTGATCAATGGGCTGTTTCCACTCAAGTTCGGACTGGTGTTTGAGTCATAATCCCCATGCGCACTTGCTGAAACGCCTCTCAAAGTCGCGGAAGTAGATGCAGATGAGAGCCAAACTACGACATTCTCCCAATCGTGGCGATGTCCAAGGCCAGTGGATGGAGAGTCCTTGGGCATGTACCAAGAATACATGATGGCATAGTTTCCGTTGTACGTGCCTCCACGAGCGTAGACCTGGCCGGTGCTGGAGGAGCAGCCTTCTGAAGAGCCTCCAGTTGGGTTGAGACCACCTCTGCTCATTTGTCAGCATCTACATCCCGGATATGTCCGGTGGCCGCCACGGAGCACAGCTTATATAGCAGCAATGGGATGACCGAACACGTACCCAGTATTTCCACTCGAATCCACAGCTGGAAATGGCACACATCCATTGTCGACCTTCAAATAAGGCTTGTACTTCAAGTACAGCTGTCCCGTCAGCCCACTGGGTACTGTCTGTGGAAATCCCACTACAGCATCGTGATTGATAACAGCTCGCTTCTCTAGAGATGTAGGCGCCGCAACAACGGCCGCCGCAGAGGCTAGTAGCCCGAGTAGGGTCTTCTGGGAGAAAAGCATGTTGTCCAAGGGAGCAAGCGTATCGTGAAAGTTGGTTTTCGGTCTCTACGTCGGCGGGAGTTCGCGACACCTTTATGCTATCTGGCTCTAACCTCTCGTCACATAGCACAAGCTCCTCGTGTCGCGGGTCTTGCGTCCCATTTGGCAGGTGAGTAGCAATGTAGCACCACTTATTTAGCCTGCGTCCGGCTACGGTGGTATTGACAGCTTGGCCGCAGCCCACGTGCTGTACATCGTTTGTTGCCGGCAACCCGTAGAGGTGGAGTGTGCGAAGTGGGATAGGTATGCTGGCTATAATGTACGGTCTGGCACAAGCGGATCGCCCCGCAGATCAACCATGCTCTTTTCATCGACTGCTCCGAGCGATCAACTGCTAGCTTGAAGTCCTGGGTCGGGGAATTCCTCTTAGACAGGCTCGCATGCTGTCCGCCGGCCATAGGATGCGAGTGTTTTGCCATGCATCGACAGTGGTGGTGCTTCGAAGCACAGCAACCAGAGCACAGACAGGCAACTGTTTCACGACGCCATCAAGGTGCTCCTCATCTGAGATAGCGAGACTCAGTCCCAACACGAGGGGCCCAAAGGATGAAAGAGATGTCATTTACTGATAGATCTCTCACTATATCTACACACAGCTTGAACACATCGCTTGCAACCCGCTCACATGAAGCGAGCTGCAGCCTGAAGCCGAAGACAGCCCAACCACGGGCCCTCTCTCATCATGATAAAAGCTTCGTGCAATGCTCTCGCTGTTCGGTCCACTACAAATACACCCGTAGCGTATCGTCGTTAGTCCAAGATGAGGCACGCGGAAACAAAACACGTTTCCGCGCGCACACGTTTCACACAAGCGTCCGCCGACGCCATCGCTAATGCCGAACTTTTTTGCATGCCCTTCGCCCTTGCGAGTCTAGTCCATGTCCGATGAAGCTGTGCACTGTGCGTCGCCAGCGCAGCCTTGCTCCAAAACGGTGCGAACATCAGACTTTACCTACCGGCACATCTGCAGTGGCACATGCCACCATATTTCCCGTTTTCCTTCCCCTCCTCAATCGCGAATCCTCTCATACAAGAGAATGTATGCGACCTTGTTATCACGTACTCCTTCTCGCTTCGCTGTGGGTGTTCGCTTGCCCGTAGTACTTGTGGGCGTTGCGGTGCCATTGGTGACAGAAGCAGCAATGCCGCTCCAGTTCTTCTTGTGCCCACTCACATTGCCGTTGACTTCAGACCATGGCTTCTCTTCTTCGGGTTCCTTGTCGGCCTCGTCAAGGCCGCCGTACATGTTTCTCTGCTTCTGCATATCTTGATCCGCCTTGTGCTGCTCCAGGGCCTTGGCGAGAATTTTGGGATCCTCTTCAGCGCCGCCTTCGGCAACATCTTCGGCACGAATCCTGCGAATGATTGTATCATCCATGCGGATCCACTCCCGGCTATCCTGTCGCAGAACATCGACGGTGTAGTGTCCACCTGCTGCGGATTTACCATGATGATAAACCACGCTTGTCAGTCTGTACTTCGGCAGACCAGAGATTTGCAAGCTAGCGCGCCTTGCTGGGGAGAAGACCTCCTTCGGGACCTGCAGCTCAAGCGGATAACCAACCTTCTTCCAAATCTTCTGGGTCCCGTTCAAGCTGCTGTTATACTCGAAGCGCTTGAGGTGCAGTACAAGCACCGGTGGTAGTGTGTCAATGAACACTTGCTTCTTTGCCGTATTGCCACGTCCACCGAAATCACCAGTTAAGGCTTCGGTATTGGTAAGCCCCTTCAAGGCATCGACAATGTTGTTTACATGCTGTGCACCAATGTCAAGCTGAAGTGGTTTATACGGCTCCAAAGTGACGGAGTCCTTTTGACCTGGAACACGAAGCTCCGAGCGTAGGTGACCGCCGAAGATTTTGGTAACAGGAGACGGAGCATCCTGTTGGCCGGCGGTGCGAGTAATGGCAGCTTTCTGTTTGGGGCCAACCTCAAGCCAACCATCAGCAGATCCTGGAGATAAGACGGTTTCGGGCGAAGAAACGCCGTTGGGCTGTGGCTGCTCCTCGGCTTGTCCTTGCATGACTTGCACGCATTCATCGTGAAGTCCTTCCAGCAAGAACCCCAGGAACTCTTCGGCATCTTGCTGATGTCCGCGCCTCATACCTGCAAAGCGTGGCAACTTCCGAATCACCTCGTAGACATATTCCGGGGTTATGGAGTCGCCATACTGCTCAAGCTGTTCTTGCTTCAAGCGTGAACGCAGCATATCCGCCGACTCCGCGCTAGCCAAAATCTTAAACTCGCGCATGAACATGATCATGGCGTCGATTAAAGGAGTGTCGCTCTTCATAGAATGCACAGTGCGTTGTCGTACCTGATCCAAGAAGTTGTAGAAAGGCACGCAGAAAACCAAGACTTGCAATATCTGCTCACGTATTAGTACATTGTCTTCGTCAGTAAACGACTAAACTCACCGAGTTCATGTAGCACATATTTCCAGTATTGACCAGGCCTCTTGGTTCAAGGAAATTCAAGACAGCCCCGCTATTGACACTGTATTGTCTCAGAGCATCAGCCAATGAAGCTGACTTTGGAAGAGGAATGCCATTGGTCATGACTTCGCTCTTCTGAAGACCAGGGGCCTGAGCTGCAGCCTTCGGAGCATTGCGCTTGACCAGGTCAGCCCACGACTTGGGCGCTGGCTTCGCCTCTGGTGTCTTGACAGTCTCTTCAATCGGTGCGCTCTTCTCCTCAGAGCTGGTGATTTGTTCTTCTGTCTTTGGCGTGATCTCCTCGCCTGCCTGCGACTGCACCTCTTTGTGGGAAGTCGACGGTGGCGAGACTCCTTTTGGTTTGGCGAGACCAGGTATGGAAGGAATTGCTATGGCAGTCCGCGTGTCTCGACGAGCGTGAGGTGCCTGTTGCGTGGGCGTCGGCTTCGGCGAGGGAACGGGCGCTGGGGCGGGCGTGGCAGGAGTCGAGACGTTCGTGTAGTCGCTCTCAGAAGGTGCTTGAGAGGTTGCTGGAGTTTCTGGCTCGGACGGTGCCGCGATTGTCGAGGCTTCGGATTGCTGCTCGGGCTCAGGCTCACCGGTGGCTTGGCTTTGGCCAGCGGCAGGTGTAGCAGCTTCCTCCACAGCGCTTGCAAGAGGTGGGAAGGCCACAGCAGAGTTAGCATTGCGAATGTTCCGTCGACGTCGGCGACGAGGCGTGGCACGTGCTGGGAAAGCAGTGTGACCCTCAGGTACCGAGTACCATGGGAGCTTACATTACGTCAGCAAAATAAGATACGTGAAGGGCGGAGCGTGCTTACCTGTGGCCAAAATGGTTCTCTGTACTCCGGAGAAAGTGCCAACGGGTTCGTAGCAATGGATGATCTTCTGGACGCTGTTGGAGGTGGAGTTTCGACACGCTCCTCTGCCTTGGATACAACAGCTGGGGAAGCAGCGGGTGCAGCAGCTGGCGTTGTGATGGCAGCTGGAGTATGGGCTTGGGCCGGCGCAGGCGAGGGAGAGGCTACAGGCAGCTGATGATGGACATATTGCGGAACAGGTCGCGGCGACTGGGTAGCCTGTGGAATGGGCGGAATGGCATGCTGCTGTCGTGTGACCGGGGTCATCGGCTGTCCATGAGGCTGCGAGCTCACCACCATCGGCGAACGCTGCGCGTAGTGTTGTGGTGGCATCCACTGCTGCTGCGGTATGTAGTGTTGCGGGTAAGCCTGCTGCGGCCAACGCGGCGGCGCGTGGTAGTATGCGTGCGGGTGCTGGTAGCCGTTGTAAGGAGGCAGCGGTGTGTGAGGTGCATGCTGCGCATAGGGATTGTAGTCGCGACGCTGCGCGTGCATAGGGAGAGCCGGCGGCACATTAGGCGCATGCCCTCCCTGCTGATACGGGTTGTTCATGTTCAGTGGTGGCTCGAGGCCTCCGCAGAGGCACGGCGGACCTGATTGCGGTCTGCCTGCTGCAGTGCTTGTCCGGTGATACTCGGTGGTGTCTTAACAGCGGCGGCCTGCATTTGACGACATGGGGACGCGGCTTTGATGGGAAAGGGCGAGTCGGTGGTTCAGGTGGAGGCGTTGGGCGACAACTTTTTGTGGGAGGGCAGAGGCCGCATGGGAGCGCTAACCAGGCACGTGTCGCAGTGCAGACGTGCCGATCGCGCAAGCGTATGCCGAATCCACTCGACGCACGAGCTGGGCGGCGTGCAAGAATGGAGAGGAGAAGGCGTGCGGCGGGATGGGTGAGGTGCTCTGGAAACAATGTCGAGGATGAAGTGCCAAAGCTTCTCGAGCGCTTTGGCACTTGGCGGGCGAGTCCGGAGCTAGTTTTAACAAGTCAGAACCGTCATCTGTGAATGCGGTGAGATGTGAACAGCAGGTGATCTTGTGCAACGCTGATATATACATTGTGCGAATGGCCTACGTAAGCACTGTATGATCAATGTTCTGAGAGTAGAAAAGTGTCATGCTGAATTGATATCACGCGACTTTCTCCAACTTGGGTCAAAAAGTCTAACCAGAATACCAACCATATATTTCGAAGTCCAATATATATGGCATTGCTCTACGCCCGCAGTGGCTACAGATCGTGACTGAGTATCTCCTCTAAGCTTGGATATGAAGCTGTTCCTCCGCGCCCATCGCTCTGACCCCACCATTCCGTCAATGACGGCAGCTCCAGGTGCTCTGACGAGTTGTTCTCGGGCAGCAAGCTCGCTAGCGATGGCAGTGATGTAGCATTGTTGTTCTGTGAAACCTGTGACATTGGAAGCTCCTGGGCGTGCCTCGCATGCATGGGCTTCGGTAACAAAGAAGTGTTGGGATCAGGTGCGCGCAACCGTTCAGCAGGCACCGGTCGAGCAGTATCTGTCGCCCAGTCCAAGATTCCGCGGTCGAGTGTAATTGGCCCATCGTCGTCATCCTCATCTTCGCTGAGTCTTCCCAGGTATACGTCGTCGAGGCTGAAGAGCGCTTGCTGCTGTGGTTTCCTGATATCGATCATCTTTGAGAGGGTCGTACCAGGTTGTTGCGCGCTCTTCTTGCTACCGACAGCGGTATGATTCTCGGCCTGCTGTTTCGTAGATTCATCGTTATGGCCAGATTTGGGACCATTCGAGTCGCCGCTCTGTTTTTTCACTCGAGGTGCCAGCCCCGCTTTGGCATATTCCTCAGGGAACCGTGTTCGCATGCGATCTCGCAAATCAGTCGCTTGACGTGACGAGAGATTGAGATCTGGATCTTGTTTGATAGCGGTCCACGCCTTGCCATGCTTCTTGAAACCTCTGAGCAAGGCTTCGTCTTCAGTCACGCTATAGCCATGTCGAGAACGCCGTTCGGATTTGACAAACGGTGTGTTAATGCCCAGCTTTTCAAGCGTCGCCGTATCAATTCGCTCTGGTGCCGGTCCTTTCGCGGAACGCTTCAAGGCGGTTTCTTGATCGTCCGTGTCAGTTGACGTTGCCTCACCTATGGGTGCACTGGACTTCTTCGGCTTCTTGTTATGATTTGGAAAACAAACCCGAAAGCGATCCTTCAAGTCCAGCGCCGTACGGTTGTTGAATTGATAGTCTGAACAATTCCAGATCTTGGTCCAATTCCCCACGCCGAAGCGAGCAACCCCTCTCAACAGGTCCTCAGTCTCTTCCGGTGTCCACTTGTTACGCTTCGCGAGCTTCCTAGGCTGCTTCTTCGACTCATTCGCCGTTGCCGACACGGACCTTGTTGTTGAAGTGCTTGCCCGATCAGGTGAAGGCCCAGTCTCGGATGCTTCAGCATGCGGTTCCAAATCTAGTGTCTTCGAAGGAAGACTCGGAGGCTTATCAACACTTATGGAAGGCAGTAGGCCGGCATCAGGTGGCGGCTGATGAAGCCCAGAAAGCGTAGGCGGAATGCGTAGACGCTTGGCATTATTTCTCACAGGCAACTTTGGTAAGTCTAAGTTAGGATTGTCTACAGGACGAGGCCTTTTCGGCGCCCTTTCACCAGAAGGCTCAAGAACCAGCCGGAAGAGATCTTGATTCGATACAGTGTCGAGTCGCGCCTTTTCGAGGTGGGGAGTGCCATTCAAGGGGTGCTTTTGCGACGGAGGAGCAGGTTGGATGGGATTTGGTAGGTTGATGAAGTCAAGAGATGTCGGACGGTATGCTGAAGAGCCACTGCGGTTCTCGACTGGAGGCATAGTGCTTCATGATGGCTTTTGAGGATCCACGCGCGTCTGGGACGGTGGTGCTTTCTCGAGTCGCGAAGTCTGACTTTGGACGGAAGCCACACATGCCAAGGCCGATCTCGTGTTTCACTGACTTCACGCGCCACTTCTGCTTTGGACCCTACATCACCAATGCTACACTACGACATGGCATCGAAGATCAGCCGAATGCGCTCTGTCCATCAGTAGAACCACCAAAATGACGCCAATATGGATATGGCAACCCGCCTCCGCTCCCCGCAAGCAGCGCCCCGCGTGACATTTTCCAGAGCCTGTTAACACAATATAGGCTGAAATAGGCTGAATGCACTTGATGCCTGATCAGTATGACCCCCAATGGCAACGATCATTGAAATGAGTAGACGGGGCATAAATGACAAGATGGGTAAGCATACTTTCAAAGTTCACATGCTTCAAAATGCTTCACTTTCTTCTTTTCTTTCTCGCGAGCTTAGTCCAGGCGGAAACCGGGTTGCAAGCTTGGCTTCGATACGCCCCGCTACCGAGACATATTCACCATCCTGCTCTTCCGTCTTCGATTGTCGTGCTAAATGCAACTCATGGCGGACCTATTGAAACTGCCGGAAAGGAGCTGCAACAAGGACTGTCACATATCTTTGGACACCATTCTAGGATCTGCGATGATGATGCACAACCGGCTGTTATCATTGCCACTGTTGAGACATACAATGCCGCATATCCAGATTCGCCAGTTGAGAGTGATCTGATTGAAGACGGCTTCTGGCTGAGCATCAAGGATGACGAAGTCAAGATCGTCGGACACAACGAGCGAGGAACGCTCTACGGCACATTCGAATACTTGTCAATGCTAGCGCAGGGCAACTTCTCGAATGTTGAGTACCTTACGAATCCCGCAGCGCCAATCAGATGGACAAACGAATGGGACAACAGTACGTACTCATCCACATTCCAGGTTGACACCTTGACATGTGGACACGCGCTGACTGTGTCTTGATTCGTAGTGGACGCATCCGGTACTCATGGAATCATCGAGCGTGGCTTTGCTGGCAACTCCATATTCTTCGAAAGCGGCAACATCAAAGCAAATCTTACACGAGCAGCAGAATACGCTCGATTACTAGCCTCGATTCGCATTAACGCGGTTGTCGTGAACAATGTCAACGCCAACTTCACAACATTGCAACCGGAGAACATCGATGGCTTGGGCCGCATTGCAGATGTGTTCCGCCCTTACGGCGTCCAGCTAGGGCTATCGCTATACTTCGCATCCCCAGCAAATTTGACAGATATCGACACATATGATCCCCTAGACGAGCAAGTGATTGACTGGTGGACGAACAAGACGAACGAGATTTACGACCGCATTCCAGACATGGCCGGCTACCTCGTGAAGGCCAACAGCGAAGGCCAGCCAGGACCGCTCCATTACAATCGCACCCTGGCGGAAGGCGCCAACCTTTTCGCACGAGCACTCAAACCGCATGGAGGCGTGCTGATGTTTCGTGCCTTTGTGTATGACCAGCTCAATCAGACGGACTGGAAAGCCGATCGAGCAAATGCTGCTGTTGATTACTTCAGACCACTCGACGGCCATTTCGAGGACAACGTGGTCGTGCAGATCAAGTATGGCCCGATCGATTTCCAGGTCCGGGAGCCAGTATCGCCGCTTTTCGCCAATCTGAGAAATACAAGCATGGCAGTTGAGCTGCAAGTCACGCAGGAGTATCTTGGACAGCAGATGCATCTCGTCTACTTGCCTCCGCTCTGGAAGACGTTAACGGACTTTGATCTTCGAATTGACAACGACACCTCGCTGCTGCGAGATGTTATCACTGGCTACCACCACAAGCGACCCCTCGGAGGATCAGCTGCTGTCGTGAATGTGGGCACCAACAGCACATGGCTGGGCAGCCATCTCGCAATGTCAAATCTGTATGCATACGGTCGCCTTGCCTGGGACTGGACGCTGGACTCTGAAGAGGTATTGAATGACTGGACCCGTCTCACATTTGGTCATGACCAGAAAGTCATCGAAACGATCGCTGAGATGTCCCTGCAATCATGGCCCGCATACGAGAACTACACCGGTAATCTCGGCATTCAAACTCTGACCGACATCCTTTATACACACTTCGGTCCCAACCCACAATCACAAGATGGCAATGGTTGGGGGCAATGGACACGCGCCGATAATGAAGGCGTCGGAATGGACAGGACTGCATCGAACGGCACTGGCTACGCCGGGCAATACCCACCCCAGGTCGCCCAGCTCTTCGAGAACATCTCGACAACGCCTGACGACCTACTTCTCTGGTTCCATCACGTTCCTTACACGCATGTCCTCAAATCCGGCAAGTCCATCGCCCAACATTTCTACGATGCGCACTACGCAGGCGCAGAAACAGCCCAGAATTTGGTCACCCTATGGAAATCCCTTCACGGCCTCATCGATGCCGAACGCTACAATGAAGTTCTATATCGTCAAGAATTCCAAGCAGGCCACAGCATTGTCTGGCGCGACGCAATCAACAACTGGATTTACAATCTCTCCAGCATCGAAGATACTTCTTCTCGCGTTGGAAATCACCCTTGGAGAATCGAGGCCGAAGACATGCAACTAGACGGGTACGAAATCTACGACGTTTCTCCATTCGAAATCGCTTCGGGTACAAGAGCTATTGTCACGTCCTCCAATACCACAACGGGAACTGCATCCGTTAGCGTTCCGTTCGAAAGCGGACGATACGATCTCATTGTCCAGCATTTCGATCTAACAGCGGGCAACAGCACGTTTACTGTCACGCTTGGAGATCGGGAGGTTGGGAAATGGACAAGTGATGATGTAGATACCGGAAGAGTAGGGCATACACCTTCGATCTATCTGGATGGACATTCTGCGACGAGGAAACGATTCGCGAATGTGCAGGTGAACAAAGGTGACGTTCTGAAAGTGGTGGGGCAGCCTGGTGGAATAGAACCTGCTCCGGTAGACTACGTCGTGTTCTTGCCAGAAGGGGTGGTAGATTGAGGACAAGTAAACGGTCTTCAACAAATCGGAGCATTCGATTACATTTCCATCCACGTTGGGCACAAATTAATGACTGAGGTGAAATTGGAAAGGACAGCTAAGCCGGGAATCGTGAACTTAGCAGTTTCATTTGGAACAGTCGCAGCTATCTGAGCGCCGCGCGTGCTTTAGCCCCAGCACTGTATGAACGCCGTCCTTGCCCATGCATTCCCATTGGTATCGTGAAATTTTGGTGACCCGACTGTGGTGAGCGAGTGATTTACTCCTCCTCCTCCTCGCCGGCATCCTCGTCGCCCTTGCTCTCAGCGGCCTTGGCCTTCTTTCTCCTAACACGACCTGGGCGGCCACCACCAAATGGCGAGGTGAGCGAGAAGTCAATGTGCTTCTGGGAGTCGAGACGGACGATGAACGATGGGACGTTGACGATCTGCTTGCCGACACTGTGATGGCGGTCAGTTACAGACACAAGGGAGCAGCAAAAGAGGTATGCATACCGGATGTGACGCTGACGGATCAGGACACGAGCGTGGTGGATGGACTTGGCGAGACCAAGCTTGTAGACGCAAGTCTGAAGACGACGCTCCAAGAAATCCTCAACCTTGAGGGCCAAGACGTAATCGAGCTTCATGCGGGACTCGTCGAGCACACCGACACGGACCAGACGACGAATGAGGGCATTTCCTTCGAAGAGACGCTTTGGGTCCTTCTCGTCGAGAGTAAGAAGCTGACTGTAGAATGGTCAGTAAGTGATATGACAGACATGACAGGAGAGGTACTTACCGGGCAGCACGACGAATCTTGGAGAGGGTGAGCTGGACACGCCACACCTCGCGCTTGTTGCGCAGACCGTATTCTCCGACGATCTTCAATTCGGAGTCACTGTGCAGCCATTATTAGACACCAGATATACAGCGCAGCATGAAGCTGGCTCATTGATCATGGGCTATACGCACAGACGAGCGGCCTCGAAGGGACGACGTGGGACCTTGTAGGTCTTGGAGTACGAGCGTCTGGGAGAATGTCAGTCCGTATTCTTTCTGCAAGTCGAATTGTACGAGGTCTGAAGATGCAGGCCCTGTTGCTGCTGCACTTGTGATATGCGCGACACCAGATCCTCTTCCGCCGCGTGCTCCTCTCTTTCAATGCGTCTTGCCCGCGGTCGAGCACATGTTGCGTCTTCCCCCATTCGAGACCGCACGCGAGCAATTGAGGACCTTTCGCCGGCGTCGCATTTCCACATGCACCAATTTCAGACAACCTGCATCTTCTTCGCTGTGTACGGGATAGCGAGTAACGTACGGGGCCATGGTGTTTGTCGTGCGGGCAACTCGTGCTTGTCGGATCAGAGAAGTCCAAAGCTGCAGTGAAGAGCAAATCCTCAAGTGCGAGCCGGCAGGGTCTTGGCACGCCTTCCCACATTCGGAGTCAGCGGGCCGAAATTTTAGTGGGGCCACATCGCGAATTCCATCGTTTGGCAGGAGCGTCGAAGAAGTTGACCTCGATCACACCCAGCGAACAATCTCGAACCCGCCCATCTACCTCCCACACCACCGTCAAAATGGGTCACGCTGCAGGTCTCCGCGCTGGCACTCGCTATGGTATGTGCGACATTGCGATCACGAGCAGACCGCATAATGCGCCAGCAACAGGTACTAACACATTGCGATCACAGCCTTCTCGCGCGACTTCAAGAAGAAGGGTATGATCCCTCTCTCGACCTACCTCAAGCAGTACCGCGTCGGAGATATCGTCGATGTTGTGGCCAACGGTGCCGTTCAAAAGGGCATGGTAGGTGGATAAATGGATACACACTTTCTCAGCTTAGTAGTCTCTGTGCTCTGGCTCTCCAGACACACGCTACAAGCGCCTCCTTGCGGTGAGAGGCTAACGCCCGCATTTCAATAGCCATACAAGGTCTACCACGGTAAGACCGGTGTCGTCTACAACGTCACCAAGTCCGCTGTCGGTGTCATCCTCTACCGCCAGGTCGGCAACCGCTACATCGAGAAGCGTATCAACGTGCGTGTCGAGCACGTCCGCCACTCGCGTTCGCGTGACGAGTTCTTGGCCCGTGTCAAGACCAACGCCGCGAAGCAGAGGCAAGCTAAGGAGACTGGCGAGCACGTCCACCTCAAGAGACAGCCAGCTCAGCCACGCGAGGCTCGCACTGTCAGCGCCAAGGACAACAAGCCGGAGAACGTTGCTCCTATCGCATACGAGACCACTATCTAGAGAGTTTCGGCATTTTTGGTTGGGCGCATGTGGTGGGATGGACGAAATGATACTCCAGGCATTGTTGAGCAGATGTGGCAGTCATGGAACTGTCTGCTGACTTTGCCGCTCTCCATAGTGAGCAAAACGAAACTACATGTTTGAAACGCCATTGCAGACACTTTTCTTAGACTTTTCCCGAGAACCTATTCTCATCATCCTACACGACCCACGTGACGACGCTCTTGGCAGCTGCTCACCTCCACTCATCGATGCTCAACACAACATCGACTATTCATCACACTTACCATGTCCGCAGTTAGCTGACAAACAGCCATGTCTCCATCTTCGTCGGCGGCAATAATGCCCAGTCACGTTCGCAATCGAGGATCATCCAACGCAACTCCAGTGCCAGACGCATCAATCAAACCATCAAGAATATCATCAAGACCAGGTTCACCGGCCGGGCCATTTCAAGACCCATCAGTGCCTGCGCCAAACTACACTGTGTTCATCAGACTTCCATTCAATAGAGGGGAATTTCGCGATCCTGCACCTACAAACTGGACCGCCGCCAAGGACCGACAATTATGGAAGCTGATCTCGAAATCGCATTCTGGAGATCTGGACTGGGAGGGCTTGAGCCAAGATTTCGATGTCGAGCTGAACTTTTTGCTCATGCAAGCAGCTTGGCTGTCGGAGCGGCACATGGAGAGAATGAGGCGGCAAATGACGAGGGTGGGCGGCGGTGGAGCTGGCGAGGGAGGAGCTGGAAGTGGAACAGCAAGTTCGTCAGGCGGCGTGAAGATGGAGAGGACTGCGAGTCGAGGTACGATGCATCACGATAGAAGCGTGTATCATGCAGCGAGGCTGACCCTGGTTCTAGAATCAAAGTTGCAGTCTGGATCGACTACCACCGCAGTCCGTCGAGGCAGTCCATCATTTCCGTTATCCTCCGAGGTACCAGCCTCGCCCATCACAGATGAACCAAGGTCCGGAGTGCCTCCAATTTCCAGAACGCCGTCCTCGGCGACAGTGACACAAAGCAAAGTCACGGGATCCCGACAACAACAACCACGATCACGAGGCCTGAGGGGGTCTAGCGGTTCAACGAGAAAAGCTCCTGTGGCAGCAGCGGCTGCTGATATCGTTGCCTCATCCAAGCACGAGCACTATGAAGATGCTTTGGAGCACGAGGGGCGTTCGGACTCTGACTCAGGAGCCGAGCCGCCTTCTGCACTTGCACGTAGCCAAGCGTTCCGGCGCCCACCACCAGGAAAGAAAGCCAAGTCGACACTCGCGGACCTCGCATCTGAAGGCGACGACGACAGAGATGATGATGACGACGATGATGACGATGCGAGTTCGAACGGAGGGTACTTGCCCTTCGCCGCGGCGTCAAAGCCAGATCCAGCAGCAACATTACGAATCGGTTCTCCAAAACGCAAATTAGTACAATCCGCTGCGATATCTACCACAAACGCTCCAGCAACCTCATCAAACCCTCGATCAAGACCTTCCAGAGAGCCTCCAGCCAGGTCGAACACAAATCCAGAATCCTCTCAATCCTCGACTCATTCCTCCTCCGTCGCCCCAGGCCCGGCTCCATCGAAGATGACCAGGCAACCCTCTCAACTCTCGTCTGCCCCCTCATCCTCCGATAATCCCTCACAACAGAATCCCCGCCGTGCATCTTACGATTCAGCCTCGCCGGGTCTTCGTCCCGCGCACCCTCTCTCACCACGGCATCGTGCCCAGCTCGCAAGTCTGAGCCCTCGAAGCCGGAAAGATGGCAGCGAAGGCTCACCGAGCATGGGTAGTTCCTTCTCGGATCTGGATGATACGAGCGTGACGCAGAGTGCATTGGAGGAAGCGCTGTTGAGCAACATGAGGGCACAAGGAGGGAGCACCATGGCGAGTCGGATGAGCAGTCTGAGAGACGCCTTGGGGAGAAGAGGAGGCTGAGAATGAATGTGAGGGAGCATGTATTGTATTGCAGAAGTTTTCATTGGCGATTGAGCGAGCATATTTTATGTTATTATAGGGTGGATGTAGATTGGATGGCGGGCTTAGACTGTAGGAAGTAGCAAAGCTGCTATTGAAATGCCCTATTGGCATCTCTTTCGTTCCTACGGCTGACCCTTGCTTCAGATGCTGCGAGCTGAGGACTGAATCGCATTGCTCAGCTTGAGCCGGACCTAATATGTTGAATACTTAGCTATGCTCATTCTAGTGCGCACGTCTCCCATCGGAACCTCTTCGGCACATCGCCGAAGTTCAGTGCCACTGTGCTGCCCTATTCCTTCGGTGGAGGAGTCTGATATGATTCAGCACTAACGCAGCAGCAAGAATAATGCTTGTGAGGCTAAACGACCGGCTCTGCGCGTCAAGCGGACGATTTATACGCCGACCGGGTATGTGATGTTAGGATGCAGCGGCCGTATCTTGCTCTCATCGTAGTGATAGACTGGTAAATTATGATCACGTCCTCGCTTGGCGTACCGAGTATCTGCCGCAAACATTGTCGATGTCGTATGTGATAGAGCCGCATGGGCTAGCATTCCTCTCCACGACTCGGGCTCAGTTGTGGGTGGGTGTCACGCCGAGCAGTTATGACAGCCGGCGGAGTGCTCAGTCTCGTGGCATTAGCGTTACTGCGACTCCGGCATGCGCCCAGTGGATGCGGTGCAGCACATGGCAGAAGCATCTCGATTCTCTTCCACGTTGTGTCGCAGATAGCTCAAATCTAGGACACCCCAAGGCCTCGCTGAACATCGATCAGATTGCAATCAGATGCACGCACCATAGCCAGAACCGCCTCGCATGCCCGTCTGCTGGTAGCATCTCCATGCGCCTTGATCTTTTTTCCACCATTGCACTGAGACAGCTTCCTGTGGCGACGTCTGAGGGGAATCTGTGATGTGCAGAAGTAGCATCACCTTTGCTAGTCCAGTGCCTTCATCGATTTCGGCTGTGAGGTTCGAAACATTTACCAGCGAGGTCGACTTGTATTTGCTGTAATGGTTGACAAAAGCGTCTCGGCTGTTGACCATGCCGACGCGACCTCCTGGAAGCTCGATTTGACATCGAAAATCTGGCACAACAAGTTGTTTCAGAGCAGGGTCCGCAAAGTTTTTGGTTGTCATGATCTCTGCGAATTTGTTTGCGCGACGCTCCAGATCTCGCGTATCTGATTCGCACGATGATCGAGGAGTTGGCGGAGATGGTGCTGGACGCAGAATGTCCAGGGAAGTCGACATTTGGTAAACCTGCTGTCAAATTCTCGTACTTGATAGGTGTCAAACGTGTCAAAGGCCAGTCAGCGAAGACAAGTTGAGGTGGAGTGATCGACAGAGGAGAAGGTGGGAAGCATACTTAACTTGAGCTTCGCATTCGTATGAAGCGTGGTCGGAAGCAGCGGCGCAGAATGGGCAAACCCTCTTCGCCAAAGGAATGGGCCCTAGAAGCCACGCGAGCCTGGTCCTGCACGCCGCCGGGAGGGTTGACAGACAAGCTAATTAAGAGCAGCATTGAAGACTTACTTGGCAGGCAGTATAGGGCAGCTTGACCCGCATACGGGATCTTTGATAGGCAATGATTAGTAGGGAGGCATGTGTTAGGGCATTGTTGGCCGTCGCGGCCAACTCCGAATTATACTGAAGACCTCCAAAGAAAGTGGAGAATGCACGTATAGTTTCAAACTCACAGACGCCGTCCTGTCGTGATTGCTTCAGCCACAGTCGTAGAAGACCCACTGCTTCGTGCGGGCTCTGAAGCAGTGCTCCTGGTAGTTTTCGCGCCTGCTCGGGTCTGGCAATGCGATTCAAGATGTCAGTGGCATCGTGTGGCGAAAGCAGGAGAACCAGGTTGCTGGCAAGATATGAGGACATTAGGACCAATGTTTCCGGGACCGAGTGAGTCGTCTTCACGTGGATGGCGCACGCTGTTTGACGCTCTCACCAGCAATCCGAAGGATGCCGACTTGCATTGTGTTAGGGTTGAAATTCGATCAGCAGGTGAGACGCGGACTTTCGGATGTGAAATGCTCTTCAGGCCTGTATCACTCATCATCAATGAATCAGCCGATGAAGCACACGCAGTAGCATTCATCACTTCCGAGACAGTCGGGTTAGGAAAGAGTTTGCTGTGAGTGCGCGTGGCGTAGAAGTAGGCGAGCGCGGCCGGGGGCTTCCCAATGCATCCAGTGCAGAAACGAGCCCTACCTGCCCTAGCATCATCGCCTTCATACTTCACGGAGCTTGACGCGGCCCCAAGACGGGGCTGTCGTTATTGCAAGGTGTCCGTCTGGTCATGCTGGCCACGATGTTGCAACATTCAGGATGTGGTGGCAGATGAATCGCAGAAGGGTCGCCGGACGGGAATTGAAGAGTTGATGAGCTGGAGGATAACCAGGTCTTGGCACGAATCCCAAGCCCGAGGACGAATTTCGGGCCACCTTGAGGCTGCAACCTCATGTTCACACAGCACAACACATCAGCGGCAAGCCTCGCACGACACACATATTCGGCTGATGGCATGACGAGAGACACGGTCACGCACTCCCCCTCGTTTAGTGCAACGAGACGCCCTACGCAAGACGAGGACAGACCGAAGATAGATCACGATTGGCTTTGGTCGTTGCGACGCACCGCTTACTGAGAAGATGCTTAGTACAGCAGACTCAGCAAACATCCAGCATCAGCTTCAAGAGCAGCTCTAGCCCTAAGCTGGTCATTCCGAAAAGCTTTTGTGAGGTCACTGCCGGCAGGACAGACGTGTTCACGTATCCTGCCCCCGTAGATGACACGGGATCTGCTCGCGATACTGTCAATCGCGACAACTCATTGATCATCCAGTCCAGCTCGTTGAGGGTAGTAAGCTGACGAGCCGTTCCCAACCCACTCGCTGCCACGGTCACCGATGTCTACGTTCGAGAAGACGGCCAAGCGCTACCTGTAATCCGTCAACCCGCTGCTCACCCTAGCCGAGGATAACAACACCAAGATGGCCCGTGGATGCATTCGTGACGCCCGACGCAGCTGAACATACACTACAGGAAAGGCTCGAGGCTATTGCGGGGACTGCACGCCGTGTCTGCTCATGCTCAAACACAAAGCTCGTCTGAGCTGGAAGTGGCAGCTACCTGATGCTCGATTCTCTCCGAGCAGAATGCCGACACCGCAAGCGAAGAAACGCCCTCTCTTCGATGCTGTGACATGCTTACCTTCTCCGTCAGAACCACGATAGACCACTCCAGGACGAGCAAACCATGTCACAGCGGCTCGTGAGATGACTGAAAATAATATGGATTTCAGAGGCTCATGGCTCTGATCAGTGAGTCATTCATCACCTTTCGAACGACAAGGTCTCCGCCCAGAACTCTTGCGTTTGCTATACCGCATGACTTTTTGATGTTATGCAAGCATTCTATATCTGCCCAGGTCCTCAGGAGCAGGTGGGGACTTCGAGAAAAGGTGTCATACACGGGCACTCCCTGAACTCAGGTCTATAATCCGCGTGGTTGAGCGAGTGCATCACCAATACAACCAGTGTCTGGAAATGCCCGACTTACAATGAGCCAGTCCTGCCGACGTCTGCTAGCTGGCCAGCTCTAGCTTGATCCAGGATTTCGCCAACCCAGCTACAGCACGTGAGTCGCCGCACACCACCTTTTCTCTAGACTCTACATTAGGACAAACACCTGATCTTTCATGCATGCGCCACACGTTGTGGTACTCCAGAGGACATAGCTGCCCTGCAGTCTGCCGTTAGCTCTCCCTAGCCATTGTCCAATAGCTACACACTAGTGAAGCTTACAGCACTCCATCACCGACTTGCTGGGCACGTATTCCTTGTCGTAAGGAACGCAATATCACCTGATCGAACGCTCTAGTCCGTATACAGTGTTCTGGCGTGAGGTGAGATAGGTGATGTCGACTAAGAGCATGATTGGCAGATAAACGCGCACGCCAGAGATCGCGCCTATTCGATCGATGCTACCAACGTCACCTACCATTCAGCATACTCATTCATTTGGCTTGCTCTGAGATTTTTTCATGTGCTAACTTCTATGTCGAATCACGAGATTTCACCTTCATGTCATGCCGTGAGCTCAACTGACGCCTCTGCCAAATAGATCGCTCCACGTCGCTCTCTCGTCCGCAAACGATTCTGGCTCAATTGCATATGGTATGGAGGATGCTAGGAATTGAGCAGGGGATCCTGCAGCGCACAGCAGTGTTGCTTGTGGACTAGATCTCGGAGAAGTAGAGAACATGGCAGAAATTTGCTTGACTTACACTGCGGTGTTGGGGAGATGGAGGTCCAGGAAGACATGCTTAGGTGCTCCTTGGAGTTAAGCGGTAGGGCCGACAGAACCTGGGATCGCCATTCATGCCGCCTCTGGACGATTATCGACGCCATCTCCGCATGGCGACACTGGTATGAAGGTAGGAGGCTGCGCGGGCTGCGTCGTCTCCTGCAGCCTTTAGTAGGTGACACTGCCGAAGACCATGAAGCTTGCATCGTGTGTTCGACATGTCTCCCAGCACATCACCAAGCCTCATCCGGATCGCAACGATCTTAATCAGACTGGGCTCGAGAAGTACTTCAACCTTTCGTCGATAAATAGTTCATTTCATGCTTTCGTAATTACAGAATGTCTGTACAAGAATACTCCATTTACCTCATGCTTGAACAACCCGTCCTCGGTTCTGTCGACCTCCTGGCACGCTCGCCTGAACTGCGAAGCACTGAGATGTCATGCTGTGTGCAGTTGCCACAAAGAGCATATCGTGCTACTGCTGTCAGCACTTAAGATGGCGAGAGCCATCATCATGCATCATCCCACCCCACCTGCCGTGAAACATCAAAATCCAGTCTCCACTTCTGACTCTCTACATCAACGCAGCAAATGCAACAGCAGCCGCCATCACAGTCGTGTAGCTCACCAGCTTCTTCATGCTCGCCGCAGACTCCATCTGCTGTCCTGGCATTGTGACGCCCGCCGCAGCATAACACGACGCAACATCCGCGCACTTCGTCCCGTTCTCCTCAAAAGCCGTCACGCCAGCCGCCAAAGCATTGAAGATGGGCTGCGCAAGCTCCGCGCTGGGCCCTTGCAAGTTCGCTGGGTTACGGCGTGCGATCTCAGCGTTGAATTCGTAAGATGTGGCGTTTTGCAGCGCGAGCGAAGTCAGGACAATTTCGCCGGCGCCGTTGGGCAGGAAGAAGCTTCGCTGGTTGATGAAGGCTGCGATGGCGTCTACGGAGGCGTTGCTGAGTCTTTGGATGTATGGGATCAGCTTGATGCCGTCGGCGGGTGGGAGCGGATCGGGGAGGCCTTTGGCGTTGGCGATTGAGACATTGATGGCCGCTTGCACGCCATTGGACGCTTCGCTCAGCGGGAGAGCGGCGAGAAGAGTGTCGGTGGGCTTGAGCGCATCGGCAAGCTCGATGAGGTGTTCGGTTTGGTTGGTGATGTTCTTGACATTGTCGATGATGGTGTCAATCGAGGTGTACTCTTGCGCGGCCACGAGAGCAGCCGTGGAGGCGAGGATGGCGAGAGAGGCCTTCATGGTTGCGGTGCGAAGTCGAGCAGAGAGCAGCGTGGGAGCGTCGCGAGCACGAGATGTCTATGCGCTCTTTGTGAGGAAAATGCGGCGATCGAGGACGGACACAAAGAAAGCAGCGGAGGTCCACGCGACTGGCATACCGTCTGGTAATACTAGTATCAAAGCCGTGCCCGTGGCCAGCACCACGCTGCTCTCGTTCGCCCAAAGGCCTCGGCTTGAACAGCGCTCGTCTTTGCAGCCATTCGATGGACGACACCACGGACACAGCCAAACCACGGTTCCACTAGACCGCAACGGGATGGAGATGAACGCCTCCTCCGCTCTCATCGCAGACACTGATTGGCAGAGTCGTAGCTCCCCGGAAAGCACGGACGAAAATGATCGATTGAGGATACCTTTCCGGGGCTAGAAGCTTTGGCTGTAGCGATTGGTACATCCTTGGCAGACCTTCCACACCCTCCGCTGCGGAGAAGACCACTGTCCGAGCAAAAACGAGACCGTCCATCTCTTCCTCACGTGCACCCTGCATGGCCGAGGTGCGCCTCGACTTCCACATGCTGCACTCGGCGGCGGAGAGTACCGGGGGTCGAGATACAATTGTATTTCGACCTCACTTGTCTAGAACGCCGTCCGAGGTCCTGAGCTGTCTTGCTGCAGACAGAGTGGCAAACAGCGCTGCTGTCAGATGCGGTCACAATGGTGATGCTGCAGTGAGGATACCCTGTGCAATCATCCTCGTGAATGCCAGGCTTGCCACAAGTTCCCAGCAAACGCACGAAATGGGATAAGAAAGATCAGTCAACAGAAACATGTATTGTTCCACTTGTACTGCGGCCATGCGATCGCGGACATGCTGTGATCCTTTGTAGGCACTGAGACAGGCGGAAGAGATAAATCATCAAAGGGCTGGGCGTCCACAACTGCCAACAGTGGACCCAAACGCCTTTCATCAATGCCACAAGATGCTGTATACGCTTGACTATGCTACGCTTTCCATGCCCCGATATGCTTTGCCATGATAATTTGCCGGTGTACAAGATCAGTAAACAACCAACAACCTCCAACACCTTCCTACCGTTGTCGCCACATCATCCTCACAATCCAACATCATGCAACCAAATATGCCTCGTCGGCCTGGCAGAGAATTTGCTGACACTCAACAGATCCTGCAACTGCTCATCCCCCAGCACCATCGTCTGCGCCGCCACAAACCACCTAATCCCCTCTGTACAAGGCGGCGTCGTCAAACTTCCACTGTACGTCCAAAATTTCTTGAAGTCATTGACCTGCGGAAGTGCCAAACCAGGTTGGAAATCTTCCTTCTCAACTTCATCGTCGTCGACTGATTTGGGGAACGCTCCGAACTGTGAGAAGAAATCTGAATGTGCGTCGCGGCGAGTGTACGAAGGGTCGAGCAGAAATGCTACCACCACACGTGGTGTACCAGTGGAGTCGACATGAACAAAGTGCATTTCTGCTGTTGTGCGGTCGTTGTTGGGGATGTGTTCTGCCGGGGCATGTGTGTGCAATGTACTCAAGTACACCGTCTCTTCTTCATTGTTCGCATTGGTGTAAGTCAATTGCGGTAGTGAAGTTAGATCATCTTCGTCATGTGTGAGGTCGAATTTGAGGCCGTGGCCATTGTGTTGTAGACTTCCGGTCCAGTTCCCAGCATATGAGAATGTTGGGTGGTGGGTGGAGGTGGAGATTGTGGAATCGGTGAGGTCGATGGGAGATTGATGAGTCCCGTTGCGACAGGTGCCGTAGCTGGTGTTATCGTCTGCCCAGTGGTCGGGAGAGTCGTAGGTCCAGTCTTCGGAAGAAGAGTCGCGTTTGGTGAAACAGGAGTTGGTAAGGGCAGGGAGGAGGGCGAGGAGGGTCGTTGATGATGGCCTCATTTCGGAGATCCTGTATGCTTTTACTTTGCTCTTCTGTTGTTTGCAATCGATTGAATTGATCAATGTTACTCGTATTCACCGGCGACTGTCCTGTGTTCCCTTCGATACCCTCTGTGATCGATGCCGGTCAATATCAATGAGCTTGCAAGTATTCAAAATTGTACAACACAATCCCAGAAAAGCCCTTCGTCCAACACGAACCTCGACTCACCATACATATATCAATCGTCGAATGCCCAGCTAGCTTCCCAGCCAGCTTAGCTGCACGCACGGCCAACTCCCATCTCACCCCTGCTACTCATGGAAATACTCCACGCCCACAGGCATGAGGGAGCTCCACGCTCCACAATCCCACCTCGGAGACCAACGTAGCGAAGGCATCTGGATCCACGCCCAGACGCCTTTTCAATCTATTTTTCTTATGTCTTTTGCCATCGTGAGCCTCCGTCGTTGCGCGAGTGTTCGAGGCTTCTGGAAGATTTTCTCCCGATACAATACCGGAGCCTCCAAGGACTTTTGCGCCCGTCTTGTCGTGTCTTGGGCAAAAGACTTGTAAATCCTGCTCAATTGCCACTGCCATGGCCGCGATCCTGCGCAGGTTGCAACAATTGTTCATGGCGTGGGAGGCACGTGCAAGAAGCCCGGCAAATGCTATTAGCACGTGCTGCATGCACACGTGCTTCTTCCAAAAATATGCCTCGCATATATCCCTCGATCCCTTCTCACCACGTTTCTCTCTCCGAGAACCGCCTGCTCTTGAAAGACTTCACCTGTTGGCCCCGATCACTCATATTTCATATTTTGAGCTGGCCCATCCTTTTCACGCATTGTAAGTTTAGCTCTTGCCATGAGCAATTAGACTTTGTCTGAAAAAGCCGGACAAAGCCTGCTCCCAAACACGGCGTGCGTGCAATGCTCCAAAGTCCACACGCATGAGCGCCGTCATGTCATGGCAGTGGCGAAGAACTTTTGACAGCATCCTTGGAAGTGCTTGGATTGTCCGAGGGAACAAGCTTGTTATGATGCCAAGGACTTTGGCACATCGGAGAGAAATGCGTCGGAAAGAAGGCCATATTGCAATCGTCTCGATTCTTGCGTATGAAGTGGACCTCTGCTTGGAGCCGCGCGCACCAACTTCTGGCTAAAAGTTTCTCAGAGCGCTGACTCTCTTGGCACGTCGTCGTTACTGTACGGGGAAATCTGGGATGCATGAGATTCGCTCGGTAGGTATCGGAGTCGATATCGGGGCGAAGTTGCTTGTATGGAGTTGGTGGGGTGGATTGAAACTGACAAGGGTGCTTCGTCGCATGTGTGGAGACCTGTCATCAACGTCGGTCATCAGTACCGGACCCCGACGATCGGCATGCCGGAATTACAGTAGTTGAGACCACAACTCTGACTTTAGACGTGCTGAGGGCGAATAGGAAGACGAAGCTTTACGGACTTTCTTCGATGTGGCTGGATAACTTTCGTTGAGATTGTGTGTCGTGTACAATGGCATCTGTATGTCGTACATATTACATTACTTCTCCATATGGAGTATGTTGATTGCTGCTTTCTCCTTCCCATCTCGGAGGTTGGCGCGGCTGCTTCGATGTCCTTGGCGACTGTCACTGCCCAGAATATCTGTTGAGGGATTTTTTGCGACGTAGATCTGGTGTCTTGGTCCGCGGCGCACACGATCAGGTGCAGCTCAACAGCGCGGAATCGGATGCTCAGCTGCTGCGGAATGCTTTCTTAAGGCCAGGCCTGATGATGGCATCTTCGTTGCGCTCAGCAGAATTCCGCACGAAGTATCGCCGCGAACATCTGCCGCACTAGCGTATTGTCCTTATGACGACGGAGTTCGTTGTGTGAAGTTCGCATGGTCAAGACGACGGCAGCTGAAGTGAGGTCTGATAGGTCAATATTCGTTTCGTGGGAACCCTCCCGTTAGTTTCATCCAAGAAGAACAACCACGAGAGTGCCCATGACAGCCAGCAAGTTCAAAGCCTCAAAGGAGAACAGTCGGGTCGCGCGATTCTGCGAAGAGCCTCCTCCACTTCCGCCGGTCTCAGCCGGTTGATCCGAGCTAGGGGTTGTAGATGCAGAACTGCTCTGACCACCATACCCGAGACCACTGCGTATGGCACCACTGACGGAACTGTCTCCCGTCGTCGTCGGCTCGACTCCAAGTGTGCTGTTAGTCTGAATGACAAGCTCGCTGCCGTTCTGAGGCACGCTGACAATGGTCCCATCTGGGAAAGTGATGGGCGGTCCGCCTGGGAGTAGAGTAATCCTCTGCTCGATAATGACTGGTCCTCCGTCTTTCTCCTGCACTGCGGTTTCCTTTTCGCCATTGATGGTTATGGTTACAGTATCAGAATCCCCAGTGCGAGTAGGGTTTGCTGCTGTGCCAGCGGAGCCCGCTCCATCGTTCGAATCTGTCTGGCCGCTTGGGCTGGATGCGCCACCGGAGTCCGTGTCTGGCTGGCTGTCCGGAATGCCAGTTTGGCTACTCGTTGCCGTGCCTGGACTCTGATCATCGAACACCACCTTTTCTTTGGTCGTGAAGACCAGCCCGTTCTCTCCATAAGAGCAGACGGTTCCGTCCGGAAGCGTCTGGGGTGCGCCGCCCGCAATGCAAGTGATTGGCCCAATCGTTACTTTGTTGCCCTCAGCTTTGGCTGTGTAATCTTTACCTCGGATTTTGACATCTTTGGTCCACGGCTCCTTTGAGGGCACATATTTCGGACGTGGTCGAGAACTTTGGCCATCGTGTCCAGCACCGCCAGAGTGATCACCTTCCTCGCCATTTCCGCCTCGTCCTCCACTTGGACTATTATTATTCGTTCCGTGCTCGCCATCTCCGTCTTGGCTTCCCTTATGACCAACAGAGGTATGATCACCATAACTAGGAGCTGCGTTCCCGCCGTCCGTACCGCTGGGCCCTGCGTCCGATGCTGTTGGAACGCCAGCATTGGGCAAAGTGGGTCCGTTTTGGTTACGGTAGGTGGACGGCAGCTCGTTGGGTACAGCAGTAGGCTGTGTAGTAGGCGGGGCCTGGCTTGGTTGCGCGGCGGTGCTCGTTGGTTTACTATACCCTCCTGGAAGCGTCGGCTGCTCAGCAGATGCAGCCTCGGTCAGCGCCAGAGGTGGATCCCACAATCCGTTGTACCACATCTGACAACCTTCGAAATCTGGACTTAGCGATGTGATCTCCGGTGGAATTGCAAGTTGCGGCCGATAATAAGTCTCGTAGATGACACCGCATCTGATAGTATCCAGCTGATTCACGCACTGATTCTGACCATTCCATGCTGACCACGGTATCGGTGTGTTAAAGTCGGCGTAAGATACCGGGTAGCCCGTGATTTTGTCAGTCTCCATTAACCTTTGGAAGTGGTCTTGTGAATAGCGCAAGCTGAGCACGGACTCGGAGGGCATGGCCAGAATCGCGTCGCTCACTACTCCAAATGTCTTCGAACATCGATTCGCTGCGTACACTTTTGAGATACTGATGTAAGCAGTTCCGGTTGTGAAGGTGTGACCATCAGCCACGGCAGTTCTCTTCGCGCCGGCTACTGAGCTCAAATTTGCGCCGAAGCTCTTTCCAGCATATGCCGTGATCACGGCACCAGGGCCGTACGATGTCAGCGATGCACTGGGCGTTTCCGCGCACATGTCTCGCGATACCGTAGTAGGTTCAGGAAAGAACACAAGCTCCACGCCTTCGCCATAAATGGTACACAGACCGCATCCGTAGATCTTCTCCGTCACGCTCGACCAAGATGATGCTGCAGATTGATTCATACACGGCGGGGTTTGGATCACTGGCGCGGGCGTGATAGTGGCAGCTGCCGCAACAGATTTGCTGTAGTCGATCCAAAGCGGATCGCAGTCCTCGGGACGTATCGTACATGAGGGTGAAGGGGCCGAGTATACCCTCCCCATGGTGTCGGTATAGACTGAGGTTGCCGTAGTGGGCTCGACTGTCGTCCGCCACTCCGTTGACAGAGGTATTGCTGGCGAGTACAACACGCGCGGATGGCCATCGCAAAGCGTCGTGGCATTTTCGTAGTATGTCACTTGGCTCATCGCTGTGCCTCCATAGTATACCGTGGTCGTCTCCACGGTATTGTGGATCGCATCCCACGAAGACTTTCCCGATGAGTACGTGGAGTATGCGCTCTGGCATGACCTCGCATACGCCACGCCCGTGCCATTGGCCGCAGAGAAGAATGGAGTGTTGTCGGTTTTGTTCTTGTTTGGAGTGTTTCCTTCCTGCTCCGGAAGCGCCTCGGAAAACGCCAGATACGAGAATACAGCCAGTAGCAAACTTGGCGGGAGGCCGGCCCACTTCCACTTCATATTGCAGGCCCAGCGCCGGAGGCGAGATTGTCGGAAGGATTACAGCAGTACAGTGACAGAAGCACTGCCGGACAAGCGAGTGTGGGGGTTTCGAAATGCTGCGAAAGCAGCATACCTATGGAGAACGAATGTCGTGGTTGATGAGCAGTGCCATTACGGAAGGGAGAGAGAGGGTGAGAAACACGGTCGAAACCTTCGCCTCATTTCTGAGCCCAGGAGTGACCTCAACCCGCGCGGTGTCCCAGGTTTGCTGGCTCGTTCGTATTTGCGCACGCTAGGTGACGTTCGTCAAGCTTCGTGCACTTTTCGACCGCACCTAGCGAGGATCAGCGAGTCACGGTTGATCTCGGCAGCGGGTGGATGCGCGTCATTGCCCGTGCGCGTCTTAAGACCATTCCCTATGGCTGTAGAGATGGAGGATGCATACGTACACATGGAGAGACCCGCATCCTGACGAGATAGGTGGCACAGATGGTGTGAAGATTCGTGGTCCGGCTCGATCGTTGTGTATCACAAGATCCATTGCTAGTCTTGGACGTGCATGCAGCATGGCGCCAAGGTTTGTGCGTCCTTCACAAACTCATCTTCCTCTTGTCAGGACTGCGGCTCTTGCCATGTGCTATGCTAGCACCGCTGTCGTTCTCAACGCACCATGTTTCAGCATCCCGTCGCGAAATGGCTGTGTTCCTGGTGAACCTGGTCGGTCAGCATGGAATCGCAAATGGCCGGTTCATCCAAGAGGCAAGCTAAAGATAGCGCTTGGCGGGAAAGATTGCCGTCTGCAACCTTAAAGCGCACATCTTCTCCGTTTTCAAGAATGTCTTGCTGCCCGCCTTCGATCGATATAGTGCCACACCGCTGGAGATCGTGAGAATTGGATGTAGTTCAGTTGGAAGCGAGAGCACCTGGACCACCGTGGCTGCCATGCGGAAAGACGTTATCGCACCCCGTTCATGCCGATTCCGAACCGATCGCACCTCCTGCTTCGCTCGTATCACTCATCAGTCAATGCCAGAATGCCGCAGCACTCCGTAAGCACGCGGGGTCGTTCTGGCACGGACAACAGTCCAAACTGTGGCAGGCAAGAAAGCAAGCGGAAGACATCGAACCACCTACACCTCCTAGCGGACGGACGCGAGGATTGATGGTCCAGTGCGATCGCTGCGGAGTCTCTGTGGTGTGATACATCGAGACAGGAAGAGCTCGTCAGTCAGGGTACATAACATCTTCTCAGACATTGCTCTGCTTCTGCTCAGCGCGAGCGACAATAGCGTTTTAGACTAAGGGTCCAGTCTTATTCTCTTCGCGGAATCGGTTCTGGATTGATTATCAAGGGCGCATTCACAGGCCTTTAGGTCTGATAATCTGAAAATGATGGACTCGCATGAATAACATGACTGCTGGAAACGGAGATAGAACCGCTCTTAATAGCGCAATCTGAGGGAAAGCTGGTAAGAATTCATGCTGGAGATTCTTCCCTCCTTATTCACAACTCTCAGAGCCAGCAATTTTCCAGGAAACGCCAAACGTAGCAGCAAGTCCACAAGTTGCAACAATTGCAGAACGAAGTACCTTGACCTGGTATCAAGCGTTGTAGTCTCCCTCCGCGTACCAAAGTGGAAGGCTCCCGGCATTTTTTCTTTCCAACCTCTGACATTGCGCGTCATACCAGATATCTTCGTGATCGTGATCGTGACCTCGTGAGACAATATCTCTACATGACGTAGAGCAAGTTGGTGTCTATGCAGTTCGTCAGCAAAGTCTTTCGAGGATAGCCAAAGCATAAAGAAAGGTTGTCGCTTACCAAGAGGGTGACTACAGCTCAATTGCGGCTTTTGCGAGTATTTCCCTTCCAATTCATCGCGGATGCTGTTCAATAACTGGACATAACTTTGCTGTGGATTCTTCTTGAGCGCCGTGACAAAGGCCCACGACATGGCGCCAGTGGCTTGGCCTCCAATGCTCGCATCGGATCTGTGATAGTTATTAGCACATGCACGTCTATCAGGACATTGCCTTTGCCGGAAAACGTACGATGTTTGACTGTCTTTGCTTCCACTCCACATGATGACATCCGCGGGACTCGTCTTCGTACGCAAATTCTTCTGGTACACATCGTCGCCCTTGGTCGCCTTCTTGAAGAGACCAGTTGCCGTAGATAGCATACCACCAATGTCGCCTTTGGCATAGGATCCAACGATGCCGAGGAGACCTTGACCGGCTTCTTTGGCCAAGTTTGGTTCCTTGAGAACACCTTGTGTAGAATAAATGTATGGCAAATCGAGAGCTGAGCCAGAGTGACAGGAATCGAAGATTGCAGTCAATCTCACGCCTGGTTGAAGTGGTGCAACCCTGCCGTTGTTAGTGTCTTCCTCTTTCATTCGTGCAAGGTAGATGCCACTCACATGATACGATGCATCTCGTCATCCACAATATGTCCCGCCTGCCTGAAATCCACAGGATAAATCACCTCATCGTATCCATCGTCCTCATCACCATCTAAATCTTTCGTCTGGCCTCCGTGCCCAGAATAGTGGAAAAACAGCGAATCATTAGGTCGCGCGTCCTTGACCAGCCAATGCATCGCACGAAGAATATTTTGCTTTGTAGGCTGACTCATCGGGTTCTGCTGATCATCGGTCAAGATGACCATGTCCTCTCTCTTGTAATTGAAAAACTGATTTAGATATCCCGACAGATTCTTCACATCGTTGATACATCCTCGCAGTTGCCCTCGCTGGCCAAAGTAGTTGATACCGATCAGCAATGCTTTCCGTCGACCGGTACAGTTGGAGTATTGAAATGTCATCTGAGGCGGCGCGCCGTGACCGAACTGCTGTTGTTGCTGGGGAGGTGGGGGCTAAAGCGTCAGCCTTTCGCACTTGCTGGTGCGCGGGTTCTCCAACCACTTACTGGTCTGCCATATCCTCCTTGCTGTTGCATGGGCGGTGGAGGCCCGCCATAGTTTCCTGGGGGCGGAGGCGCACCGTAATGGCCCTGAGGCGGTGGTGGTCCATTGTTATATTGTTGCGGAGGAGGAGGCGCTCCATATCCGTAGTTCGGCGGCGGTTGGGGACTCGGAGCTCCGTATTGCTGGGGCGGATATTGTTGCGGCGGCGGGTAGCCATTGTTGCCGTACCCGTACTGCGGAGGAGGCGGACCTTGTTGGTTATGGTAGCCTTGGCCGGGGAAGAAGGACATGATGTATGTCTTGGGAGCAGTTCAATGTTTGCAAGAAAGAAGGGAAGCGTCACGACGCTGGTGGATCTCGAAGTGACACCTTCGGGAAGGTCGGATAAGTGCTGAGCAACAAGCAGCAGGCGCACGAGACTGCTGACGAAGTGCTGCCTGTGGCGAAGTTGTCAGATGTGGTGCTGCTTGTGACAAGGTCTGTCGACGATGATGGCGGATGGTCCCACGTCGGCGCCGATCAGCGTTGTGGGGATGGCTGTCGTTTAGACTCTCGCAGGATTCAAAAGGCGCGTACTCGTACCACGGACGACGCGCTTGCAGTACAGGTTTCTATGTTGTTTCCCAGATTTCCAAGGAGGTCATGACCAGTAGGTATAGCAGCGGTGACGGTGATGTTGTAGGAGAGGTGCGCGTGGTCAAAATAGAATCAATGTCAACGCCACGAGAGGCTGACGAAGCGCACCCTGTGCTGCCCCGCCATGATCCTCGAGCAGGCAATTTCAGCCCTACCTCCGACAAGGATCACATCTCGTCTCGATTCCTCCTGGCATGCGACGCTCTGCACCGTGTGGGCGTGCCACGTTGTCGAATGTCCATCACGAGCGCAGACATCGCTTCGGCGCTCATCTCCTGCTGCAGAGTAACTATGAGGCACAGCGCGCCTGCTGGTACGTGAGAGCCAATAGCAGATACTTAGTCACGGCGTCTCCGAAGCCACAGCATGCAGCCACGCTGCGAACTGAATCTGGACTCGTGGCAGCCATTCTGCAGCTCAGTGTGCCGATTTGTAGCAGGACTTCTACGTATGTTGGAACCCTGACGGAGTGCTGCAAGTCGTGATGACTCTCATGGCCTGCGACTGAAGAACTTGATAAAGAAACCGAAAAACGCTTGTTAACAACATATTCTCTGCCCCAGTGTGCAGCAATCATACAATCGTGATTTCTGGTCTAATCTATTCCTTCCACCAGCGGAAGGGGAAGAGCTCAACCAGAAAAGCAGATAAAACTATAAAGCAGTAGCATCATTATGCACACCCCAATGCATTAAACGCCAGCCAGCCAGCCATATGCACCCCTTGGTATCGCCTGTGATCCCATATAAACTCCCAATCCCACCGTTTATGCCCACGCTGGGTGAATGTAGGTACTTACCAGAACTCCTGTGATACATGGTCGAAGACATATTCGAAACACTTTCAACCAAATGGAAACCCGCCTGGGAATC
>JAASLG010000147.1:0-35484 GCA_013365235.1 Cercospora sesami
GACGCGCAACAGCGACGGCGGTCCTCCGATTTCCTGGTCGACCGCCCGCCTGGGTCGTCTGTGATTGTGCTCGCAGTCGCAGCGACAAGACGAGAGGAGGTGTGATGGTGCCTAGCCGGCGAGGGAGATGATGGCACGGCAGCTAGTCATGGCGGGCAGTCTTGGGCAGGATCTGCGCCTCCGCACGCAACGTCAGCAACTCGCCCTGCGAAGACTGCATACCAACTGCGCGTCTGGGCAGTCGAGGCATCTCCCGCAGCGGTCTGGGCAGCGGTGACGATGGGGAGGGGAGTTTCAGAGACGGTAGTGTGAGTCTGCTGAGAGGCCTGGGGAGCGCATCGGAAGCCGCTGCTGAGCCATGGCCGATATGGACGATATCGCGCGTAAGGCGCGGCCGGGCGATATCGATTCGTCCGATTCACAAAACTGCCGCAGCGCCCAACTCCCGAGCTCCGTCGTCTCGGCTCGTGTTGCTTCTGCTCCTTGACATCACCCTCACTGCGACTTGTCAGCAGCGACCGATCAGTCATAGCGCCATCCCAGCGTCCTGTTCAGAAACAGAGTTCACTTGGTCCCATGCCACCAAGAAGGCCATTCCATGCCGCATTAGTGTGCCGCGCTACTGTCCAAGAGCCGCGCCACATCCTGGTCCGCTGTGAGGTCGACGCACCGACGGGTCAAACGCTGAGAGCTTCCGTTGCGCAGAGGGATCTCTTGCACAATTGTCTAGCCTTGGGACCCAGGATGGCCCATCGCTGTATTACCAACATGGGTCTGAGCTTGGACTCCGCCATGCGCCAGCCCAGCTAACACCTTCTACGCCGAGCTGCTATATCATCGACCACTTCCTCCTGCCACGCTCGCAGCTTCTGCTAGTCCCTCATATTAGACTACTCCCCTTGCACTCCTCTATCCCCATCGCCTCAGTCAGCACAAATGCAATAGGCTGACTGTTACACACGTCGATCAATCATCTGCTCGACCAAGATATCTCAAAGCACCACAGCACATCGCCCACCATGTCGCATCGCGGGCAGCTTTCCTGCCTGAATTCACAACCTGTGGCCTATCATTCACACAGCATGACACCTTCCTCACACTCCCCAGTCAACAAGATGACCCCATCACGGACGGCCTCGCAAGACTCGACAGCAGACGGAATCAGAAAACGAGTGTGCAAAGCTTGTGATCGTTGTCGATTGAAGAAGAGCAAGTGCGATGGTTCCAACCCTTGTACTCGCTGCAAGACCGACAATGCTATATGCGTGTTCGGGTAAGCCCATTGCGATGCGAATCCGTCCTTTCCATTATTCTAATGAGTTTCCAGCGAGCGAAAAAAGTCCCACGACAAGGTATACCCTAAGGGCTACGTTGAGATGTTGGAACAGCAGCAAGGACAGCTCGTGAGCGGTCTCGTGGTGTTGTACGAACGGCTTGTGAAAGCCGAGGCCTGGAATGGACCTCCGGTCGAGGAACACGATGGCAAGCCCTACACACATCATATTCTGGCCGCACTGGACTTGCTCGAATCGAGAGATGGAACAGCAGTGGAATTCGAAGAGGACACTGAAAAGTTGCAAGCGAAGTTGATCGCTGAAGGTGCTGGCATGGCGGGGCATCCTCGTCGGTCATCAATCAGCTCAGACTCCGAACACAGTCAACACAGTCACGCCAGGTCGCAATCACACGGCACACCTCAGCTCTCGCAGCCCGCGCCCATCTTCAAGGAGGAATTCAAGTTCGGAGTCAACAGTGAGCCCTCATCACCTCCAGCCCCAAGCCCGGTACATCGCAGCCAGAGGCATTCCTTCCAACAGCCAGCCCACCCCTCACCTCTTCAGCAAAGCTCGCCAGCTGGAGAAGATCCCACCATGTTCCAACCGGAATGGCAGAATTACCCTCCTGCCAACGACAACAAATACCCCACACAACAGATGATGCGAAACGATTTCTCCATGCAAGCACCGAACATGCACCAACAGGTGAGCATGTCTGGCCTGCCTACCTCCTTCCAACAATGGGACGCGCCACAAGACTTCACCTTCGACATGATGCAGGACCCCATGCAAAACTGCTTTGATCCATCCATGAATGCATTCCAAAATACCAGATACGCCGGACCTGATATGACAGGGATGTACCACCAGGACACCATGGATCTCGACTTTGGCAATTTCGTCTCAGTGCAAACATAGAGGGAGGACGTTTCTACTTTGAGGAGGCGAATACGAATCCACGCACAAAACATTTCTGCAGGCCCAGATAGGATTTGGAGCTTCGTGATTAGGGCAGCACGAATAAGTCTCACGACCCCGAACTTCCCAGGCGCACGCCAAAGTCGTACACGAGGCCTCTTCAGGACGAGGAGGGGGACAGCTGTAGCATTGCCGGCACAGCTTGCTGGAAGCATAATGAGACGAGGAAAGGTCAGCATCAGAGGAGGTTTTTGTTTTCTTATTTGCTCTTGCGTTCAAGCGAAAAACTTGATACCCATCGTTTATTTGTGGGTTTTGCGGTAGGAATATCATAGACATGGGAGGCAGCTTTGTGTATAGAGCCATGGTACATACGATCGCTTTGGGACCAGGCCGGAGAGAACTACCTAATACACTTCAATAATTGGAGATTCTTCTCCTCTTACTACTCGATGCTTTACTCGTCGTCACACTCTTCACACGTGCTGTAGGTTTCGGTAGTCGTGACTCGTGCCAGAGTTCAAAACTGCTCTGCTTGGCAACTAGTGCGCTGAGCCAGGCTCCGTTGCACTACTGTCGCACGACTGGAAAAAGATGTTGCTCGCCGGCGCATATGCCTCCGCGGCCGCGGCTGCCGTGGTGTTGGTGATGCCTGCCATGTTGACTTCCAGCGCAATGGCAACAACAAATCCGGGCAGTGACGGTCCGTACTGCAAATTGGCTCCTCGCGCACTTTGCCAAAATGGTCAGTCGATGCGATCTCTACACCTGGTCAGTGGTGAGGTCAAGATTGCGTTCCTGGGACAGTTGTTGGTGAGATATATCGAGCAGTGATCAACAATAGCAGCCGGGCGGTGTTGGGGAACAAGCTTGCAAGGTCTGCTGGCATCCCGTGCATTCTGCGTTACGCACGCACCTACGCACGAAGATCGCGTCAAATTCTCCGCTCAAGCTTCACTGCGCACACTCGATCACACAGGCGATGCTTCTAGCGAACCAGATGTCCTGCGACACGAACAAGCAGCTCTTGAGGCCAAGAAGCTGGCCAATTGAAGCCGCAATACAGGCTAAAGACAGCTGTCGTGGAGAATTCACGCCCACTCTTGATCGGCTCCACCAGAGCTTGTGGATGAATGAGACGTGGTAGAAGAGAGCAGACAACCTCACGATTGTCCACTCTCCTGTCCTCGGTAGGTCTTGCGACTATTGAATCAATACCACTCACTGCACAGCACCAGAGCAGAACAGCCGCTCAAGATGGCCGCATCTCGATCTTCAGATGCATTTAAGTTCCTGCCTCAAGGCGGCCTTATCCAGGAATTCAATGTCGGCGGCCGCAACATCGTGCTTGGCTTCGAGTCTCCAGAGCCCTACAAACAACGATCTAGCCAATTCTTCGGCGAGAACATTGGGCGAGTCGCAAACCGCATCTCGGGCGCAAAGTTCAGCTTGAATGGCAAGAGCTACGATGTGGCTGCAAATGATGGCGTGAACGCTTTACATGGTGGCCAACAAGGTTGGGGCAAAAAGACATTCGATGGACCACAAAACGTATCACGCAATGGCCGTGATGCGTTGGAGTGGAAGTACGTGAGCAAAGACGGCGAGGAGGGGTACCCAGGCACAGTCGAGCTGCGCATGTGGTATTACCCCACTGTCGAGAAGGATGAGGGCAAGGAGAAGACCAGCCTTGAAATTGAGTATGAGGTCGAATTGATTGGCGACGAGGTCGAAGAGACTGTTGTCAGTTTGACTAATCACAGGTACGGTATCACGCCTCGCTTGCAAACGAATCCTCAATGCTGACACACGTTCAGCTACTTCAACATATCAGATGGACCCACATACGAAGGCACGCGGGTAGTGACTCAAACCAACCTCCACCTCCCTGTCGATGCGGGCTCCATTCCCACAGGCGCCATCGAACCATACCCGGAGTTCGAAGCCAACAAGGAATTCATCTTGGGCGCCTCAAAGCCCGACCCAGATCACTGCTTCATCATGAATCCTGATCCTTCGAGCATACCACTTGATACGCGCAAGGAACCAATGAAGAAGCTCATCGAGCTCAGCCACCCCAACACCAAGATCCACTTTGAAGCACTCAGCACCGAGCCCGCATTCCAATTCTACGCAGGCAGCAAAATTCAAGCTCCTCCTGCAAAGGAAGGCCTCCCGCCTCGTGGGCCTAGAAGTGGTCTCTGCATCGAAGCGAGCAGATATGTCAACGCCATCAACCAGGAGGAGTGGCGCCAGCAAGTCGTTTTGAAAAAGGGTCAGCTCTGGGGCAGCCGAACGATCTACAGAGCATGGGTAGAGTAAGATTTTTGTTTTCTCATCAGGTGCAGATGTATACGCCCTGCAAACAAGACTCTGTTTTGCCACTTTGCATGCGCATGTGGTATGCGAATGCGAGCGCCTCCCCAACCCTCACCACTTCTTCTATGTCCTGTCGTGACTTCTCTTCTGGGCTTGCACAAATACGCATAACCGAGTCATGAGGAAAAACGTGTCTGTAGAATGGCGCAAATGGCTTGTTGGGCGCGAAAGAGGCTTGCAGTGGTCGCCAGCCCAGCGCGGCAGCGGCAGCCACTTGAAAATCGGATTTGATCCGAGTCCCGACCGACACGTCAGGGCTGAACACTCATCCTACAGCGCGAAGTACATCACAATGTACAGAACAATGACAGCGCAGCACGGCAGAGATGTCTGTTTTAGGGCATAGAATTGACCTGAGGATCACAGACACGAATACGCCTGGCTGATTCGATATTCGAAATTCGGTCTTGAATATGTTATTGCTTGGCAGGTATAATCACGACTGGTGTACAGAATCTCACTATATCACGAGCCTCACAACACACACAATGCACTCTTCGTCCTCAGGCAGTCCCGACAACATGGCACCTGCTGACGATCCGGGTGCCGCCGAGTAAACCTCCCCTCGTCTGCTCGCTTGCTCGTGCTTATGTGCTGATGATCAGCATCTCACCAACCACGTGGGAAGCAAGCAACGGCCCACACAACTGCATGCGTGCATTGCACCGCGATGTGATGACGTTACACAGTAACGACTCGTGGCATGGAATTGAGTCTTGGACCGTGTGCGAGTCGATGGGATGGAGTCGAGCCTTCCTCAACAGCACATTTTCCACGCGTCCCGCGCTACGCGTTTTCTCGAACGTCCACGTCGTCATTGAACAATCATCACAATCAGTGCCGGCGCAAAATCGGCTGTAGAGCGCCTCCAACACCTGGAGATGGGCTGGACTGCAGTGTGTACATACTGAAAACTGTGCCACAAAGTCGGCCTTACGGTCTGCACAATGCTCCGAGATTCCGAACGATTATGCATCGGCTTAGTGCTAAGCAATTGAACTGTGCGGCCGCACCAGCCGTCTTTGGCTGCCAAGCAGCGTGCATAGTAATCGCACAGCGAGCGAGAGTCTTTGGAGCCGGGGCGTGGTCGGTGGCATGATCATCATGCTCCGACTTCATCATCGCAACGGCCGAAAATTCCTGCGAAAATGCGGGCAGTACACGACAAATCATTGATGAGAATTTGTCGTGCAGTGACTGGTGTTGTACTCTGTACCTGTCATCAGATGCTAAAGTTGCTAATCAGGAACATTAGTATGCTGTTTCGAAACTCTCTCCTGTCATCAGACACGTGCGGCGGCAAAGTGTATACTGGGCTCGTGCCGAATTGCAGCTACTGTACTCTCTCATGCCGGACATTGAACTACTGTACCTGCTAACAATGGATTTCATCTGGAAAGAAGCATCGATTCATGCACGAACTTCCACTTCCACTGACGTATCGCGATGCTCCGCGGACAAGCTTTTGCAAAGCAACGCGACAATTGGCTACTGTGCCGTAGTTGCGCATTTTGCGCACGCAATGGCGTAGCGTGCTGCGTGTGCAGGAGAAGAAAGCCATCGGCCGAGCAGCACTTGTTCGGAGCGTTGCCGCAGTAGTAAACTGCAGTTGTGTATCCTGATTCGTTGAAATTCTTGTGGTTGCTCCTGAACAACATACCACAACGGCCAATAATCGCCGGCCAGTGTCGTTCTTCGATCGCAATCGAAAACATAGAATGCTAGATACCCACTGCGCTTGCATCGTCAATGATGTGTGACGAAGAGTTCATCCTCCACACGAAATACGCGGATAAGAGATACGGCAAACGAATATTCGGTGCCGTGAAGTTAGAATTCAACGAAGAGGACGACATGTGCTGAATCAGTAATCGCTCCCGTAGCACATGAGCGAGGTGACGCCATTCATCGTTCACGCGATGGAGAAAGAAGTTTTTTCCCATCCATCTGCGATAGCTTATTAGGAATCATAGAGTGGTATTCCTGCCGATATCGCCAATGGCACAGTTGGAGGATGATGAGCATGCTCCTCTTTTTCTCCCACTTCGTCGCTAGTGGTATGATAGTGCTGTGCACTGTGGCTTGCCCTATGAAGATTTGAAGTGCGCCGTGGTCGGTCGTGCCGTGCCGAGAGTGGTGACTTACAGGACCTTGTTGCCGATCATCCGTGAAGCGAGGCAGGTCAACGCGAGTGGGTTTTTGTGTTGATGTGATTCGGAAGGAATCGTATTGGACAGGACGGTAGTGGGGCAGAAGACGGGTAGTTTCTTTGCAGGAAGATTGGAGCAAAGAGGTAGTAGCTTCGCTTCCGAAGAGCTCGTTGGGGTCGTAACTGCTGTGTGAAGTGATTGATGAATCATCATCGTTACAGGGGTGCGTTACGATAGCCTTGGCGTCGATAACTCTAGCGCGAAGGTGCACGAAAATCTGTCCTCGCTGAGCGAACTACATCAACACGACCAAGTCCAAGTCACGTTCCCTGTCATCCTCATGGCATCGCAACTACCGAGCACGCAACATCAGACAGCCCAAATACGAGGTCTCTCGCGTGGAAGACAGCCGTCACCATGAATGATCCATGTACCTGGACTCCAAGACAGCGGTCGTGAGACTAGGGTGCAGCAATCAAATGGACAATGCATTGCAATACGCGTCGAGAGCACAGGGCGAAGTTTCCGACCTCATACAGTGCATGAACATCACGAGGTGGTCCCCCGAGTGAGGCCACCTCGTTGTTGCGAGACGAATACAGACATTGGACCACTACGGACATTCATCAAACCTATCTCCGGAGACAAGACCTGATAATCCCGATCTCTGCTCGGCTTGTGTGCACCACCGACATCCGACATGATCTGCCCAGGCTTTCTCAAAATGCTCAAGTAGATCATCAACACCGGACGGGCTCTCATTTTCGGCCGGTGGACGAGTGCCTGGGACCGTCTTTTCGAGGTCGTCATCGCGAGGTACCGCTGTTGTGGCTACGCCACAGAGTTGTCCAAGCGCAGCGACAAGTACTCTGGTAACCAACTGATTCCATACCGAGTCCAATCAACAGAAACGGCCATACCAGGGCTATCATGGTTGGTGAAACATCTTTCTCATCACTTCAGTATCGGTGAGCGGTGTGAACACGAAACCTTATGCGTTGTGCATCTGCAATAATACTCGCAATCGAGATAATGCAACTGGTGGTATTAGGAGCTATCTAAATTCCCACCGCTTCGGCAAGAATGTTCAAGTGCGCTGTGCTCATCTCCACGAAACACACGATGCAATGCAATGCAAAATTGAAGCACAATGCAGCTACACGCCAGGCGGTGGCGGAATGCTCTGAGGGTTTCTGAAGGTGTTCCGAGGATCGTATATCCCTTTGATCTGGATCAGTCTGGGAACATTGCCTCCCCAGTATGCGGTGAGAGGATCCTGCAGGAAGGGATCCACGTAGCCGGGATAGGCGCTCTCATCGATACCAGGCCGCAGCTGTCGACAGAGTTGATTGAGGCCGATCAGAAATTGACGAGACACAGGGCTCACTGGACCAAGAGGATTGACAACATAGCCTTGCTGGAAGTGGATGGCATCGCGGTGCCAATATGCTGTTGCCGATTGTGGAATTTCTTCGATGCGACCTCCGTTGAGATCCCATACGATGAACCAGATCAGAGTTCCCTTGTCGGCAGACTCCAGATACTGGAATAGCTGATCGACTGCGGCATCAGAGAGCAAAGTCTGTCTTGTGTATTTCAAATCGGTCGAGTAGAAGTGCGCAGGGATGGAGCCACCGATGTCGTAAATCAGATCTGAGAGGCTTTGTATGAGTCCTGTCACGACACGACTCGTGACTGTGATGCCCAGATGCTCTTGGCCGAAGGGTACGAGATCTAAGTTGAGTTGGTTGAAAGCAGCATCATCACCGAAGAAGGTTCCTGCGAAGATCATGACGCCTTCAAGAAGCGTCAACGTCGCAGCGAAGTATCTCGAAAGTCCAGGATCGGCGATCAGTAGTTGCCACTTCTTGAAGGTATCTGCCAGGTCCGCGATTCTGCCCACAGTGATATTGTACTGGAATTGCGTGACAGCACTCGGCGGCGGTGAGGTTTGCATTTGGATCTCTGTCATGATGCAGAAAGACCACGCCGCGCCTCGGACTGCGAAGAAGAGGTCTGGATGCTCATACTCGGACGCAGTCGCGATACTTCCATCAGCGAGGACGCATTGAACTGACACGACCTGGTCTGAAGCCAACCCGAGAAGTCGTGATAGAGGACCCAATCCTCCAATGGCAATATGACCACCAGTGCCAATGTCGCCCACCACGCCGTAAGCCATAACCCTGTCAATTGCCGCAAGTTGCACATCCAGGTCGGCCAGTTTGTTTCCCGGTCCAAATGTTACGGTCTGGTCTGCCGGATTATAGCTGAAATCGTTCATGTGCTGTAGGTCCAAGGCCAGTGCGCCATTCTGTCCGCCATAGCCTGTCTCCGATGTCAGCGCATCACGGCTGAAGACCTCGAAAAGTTTCCACTCACCAAAGTTCAGATAATTATGCCCTCCAGACTTGCCCTGCACCGCAATCCCATATTCTGAAGCGCAAACGACCAGCTTCGACACATCAATCGCATTCCTGGGATACGCAATCGCCGCCGGTGTCCAGGGCCAATCCAAATTGTACGGATGATTATTCGTGAGCTCTTCCAAGATATCCTGAGGAAACGCATATAGCGCCGAGTTGTTGTCCAGAGCACTCGCAATACACTGCTGAAAAGGTCCTTGGGGTGGGATGAGGCCAGCAGCATCGCCGACAACACCTCCTACACTCTGGCCCACATTGTCGAGTATGCCGGGCACCTCCCCAACAGCATGCCCTACAGCGTCCGTGACCGAGTCGATAGCATTACTGAGCCCTAGCCCCAGGTCGCTCATCCTGCAAGCAAGCGGTAAGGACCGTGTTCTAAATCCGAAAACGAATGTTGTTGAGGTCGATGTCACTGCAAGGACAACGTTTCGTGTTCCTCGCGCGCGCGCATACGACCATGTTGCCGACACTGTCTGCCCTCAAGATCACACTGTCCTCCCCCGCCCCCCTCCATGCATCCCGCGAGACTTCATTTCCCAGCCCGCATGTTTCTCATTGCGCGGAAATTTCGGGCGGGAGCGGCCCTTTTGCAGAGCCTCTTGACTCTACGAGCGCCGAGACGTCGTGTCTCAAATGAGTAAGAGGGGGGTGTCAAATGATAAACCCCGGCAAGGGTTAATCTGGTTATTGGTGTGTTGACGCGAGTTTGTGATCTGGAGAAGAACGCTAGTGAACGAAACACGCCAAACCTAGTTGTTCGGCTCGTTTGTGATCACGAATTTATTGATCACGAATTCAATCAGATCATTGCAGGGACATACGAGAGATTCCGAATTTGATCAGTTTCTAAAAATCGAACACCTGATGTTTATCGTTGCCGACGTGTTGAAGAAGATATCGCGAGAACGTGGCGCCCGGATTGTTGCTCCGGTTGAGAAGGAACCTGGCAATTGCGCTGCACCCAGCCTGAAGCTAGCTTGCTGACGAGTTCGGACACAAGACCCGAGATGCTGAGATCACAAGGATGCTTCGCTGGATGCAGTTCATGGATTCGAGCTGTCAACAAGGCGTGAATCCCGGGTCGAGAATCGCATGTCGTACTGTACTGCTACTTGCGTCCTGACTACGAAGAGTACCCTAAGTCAGAGGGGTCCTTAAACCTGGTTTTGAGTTTCCTGCGACTCATGACTGGCATTCTTCGAGAATAACCTCCGTCACTGGTCAGGCAGAAAACTTTGAGTCTGTTTTCCTCAACTCTCCCCACGCTCGCTCGGACTTGAGCGAGCTTCACAAGGTGGTCCTGTCAACTTCGGCGATGATGACCAATTTTCCCAGTCGGCATGCTGGCTGATGACAGCTTAGGGCATTGGGGTTGCGGCCGTCTGTTGCGCACGCAAGCTGTAGACTGACCCAATGGACAGTTACAGCTCGCTGTCCATGGAATCAAGCAAACATTTTGCTGATTACACTATCAGCAAAAGTCTCGTATCGACTTCGCTGTGCATACAGCTGTCTCGGTCCCCGAATTGGCAAGCATTGCGAGAGACTTGACTTTACCGCCAGTGCGGTTCGTTTTGCTGCATGTCAACAATCGTACGCAAACCAAGGACTTGCTCCAGCATAGCAGATACTCTATGTAATGCGGAGCAAGCTATCACACGAAAGTCTTCGGTTTTCCCCGGTCACCGCAAGTCGTTAAGAGTGCTGACGTCCAAAAGAAGTTGCAACACGACGTGCACCCTGCATCGGTTGCGCTTTTCGGCAGACTGTGATGGGCTTGTTGAAAGTCTGTCCGCCCATGTCCAGTGCATCCCGTGCCATGGTGCCGTTCTGCTGGGACGCAGGCGTAATTGTGTGCAGGACGGTAGAGGTGGCAATTGGCTGGTCCCCTTGGCAATGGTGTTGGGTCTGTGCCTGAGAGACGCGGCCGCGTTGTGCAGAACGTTGTTGGCAAGGAAGCTGTGAAAGCTTCAGAACAATTCAAAATCGAAGAGAGGGCAGCGACAAAGGGCTACGGCGTTAAGGTGTTTGAGAAACGTCCGAGCCCGCGCAAGACACGGGTTACGAAAGCATTTGCTGGGGCCTCAAAAAACTATCTCTGTCATCGGTCACTTCGTAAGCACCCGCTATTCTGGTTCTGACGCGGTCGTATCACTCCCTCCGTGGCCAGTTCGATCAATCCGATTGGGTATCCGGGGTGTGCAAAGCACGAAAGAGGAAGCAGGCAGTTGGTCTTACCTTTTCGTGGAATCTTCTATTCACGGACCAGAGGGTCATCATCAGGGTCGGCGTGCAGCTGTACAGGTGGTAGACGCCGAATCTCTGCAGAGCCGAGGCTTCAAGCCCTGTTTCGAGGCATTGGAGAAGAGTGCATCGAGGGCAGAGAGATAATGGCTTTCGCGCTGTGGCAAGATTTAGCGAGCAGAATGACTGTCATCCTAATGAGTGATTATGTCGATATCGACTGGTGATGAGCTCAATACCCGGAAGTTATCTGCGGTGGTACTGGTCTCGCTGGCAAAGACAATGTGAACCGGACGACTGCACTTTTGTTGTTGTGTGAGAGGATCATAGTTCATCTTGAGCTTGAAAAGGCGAACCACGAGCGTCTGCTTCAGCTCAGCTTGTAGCTGTGCAACCTCGCTGGGCTCCGCGGCTTCGCCCATCGCTCTTTCTAACATATGGTACAAAGCATCGGGCAACTCTCTCGCAGAATGCTCTGCCATTGCTCGCATTTCCGGCGTCGTTTGTGCTTCTGCATCCCATGGCAAGGAATATTCGAACGTCTGGACGTCCACAAATCCAGCTTCATTCATCCAATCTTTGACCTTTGATCCACATTGTAGATTCATGCCCTTCTGTTTGCAAATTTCTTCATGCTTGTTGTGCCACTTCCAATTTTGATTGATCACATTTTGATTCCCCTCGTACCAGACGAAGTTTAGATCCTGGATCTCTGCCCAGCCGCCAGACTTGAGCAAAGAGAACTCCTTTCCGATGGATTCCGGCCAGTTAGTCATATCACAGACGAGCAGCCTCGAGAAGATGTAGTCGAAGAACTCCGATGATTGAGGTAGATGGGGACCGCCAGTAGTAGGTGTCCATAGTGAAGGGCGATCCGAGCAGAGATCGCCCTGGAAGAATCGAGTGAAAAGACGACTTTTTGGCACCTGCAAGATATCGAGACCACTACACTCAGCTTCTGGATATGATGACGGTATGAGATCTGTTACAACGCCAGTGCCACAGCCAATATCGAGCATGCGCAAATCATTTCCGCCGACGTTGACAGGTGCATGGAGAACCTTTCCATACATCATGGCCGATGAGTGTTCCGCTTGTCTATTCAAGCGATGGTGCTCCGCAGAATCATTGGGTAAAGCGTATGGGGCCCTCTCGTGTTGGTGGTAAGTCGGTCGTCGTTGTCGGCTGTCTACCGAATTAGTGGCCTCCTGGTCGGTGCTGGATGTTATCGCCATGTTTGACCGCTTATGTAGAACTTGCTTGTTTAGGTTCAAAATGCTCATCCGTATCACGCGATGCTGTAAGGTCAGTGGTTGTGTAGACGGCTGGGGCTGATTAAATATTTGTTGCACAGCCGCTTGTTAAGCACAGCGAGCGAAGGAGACCATCCCGTGCACCAGGTGATAATCAGCAGGAGGCCTTGAGGGAAGGATTCGATGCTTTGTGGTCAGTAGAGCATCAGCCGCAGGAGCTGGATGGGAAGCGGAACTTTATGCTTCATGCTAGCAAACCGTTTCCTTGCATACCATTTTGCAGGTTGTGCTGATTTTGACTCGACGGAAGTTTGCGTGATGCTGCCTTCCAACTGACCACATTTTCCAGCTCCGCTCCACAACTAGAAACTGCATTCATTTTGTGTGTGCTTTGACAGCTGACTAAACGCAGAATGAGTGTCGCCAGTGTCATCTCGCTGATGGTCGCCGACATGCTTAGCTGTGTTGAACGATTGATGTATAGGAATGAAAACTGCTGCGTGTACCACACCACGCGCATGCAAAAGCAAAGGATCGATAGCGCTGCAGCATGAGCTCGTCAGACTACACGGTCAAGTTTCCGTGTGCTCAAGACTTGACGCTTGAGACAATTCGCCGGAGCTTGACTAAAGTTTTGTTCCCCAGCAGCGGCGTTCTGGAAGATGACAGAGCCAGTATCGAAAGCGATGAGTTACTCCAATCTGTCGTCGTGGTGGCAAGACTGTACACTCGCACTTCTGCGATGGTTGCTGTACAATTTCAGGTCTTGTAAGAAGATGGGAAGGTGGCGCAAGGCGGCCTTGACAGTACATCTCGTCTAGCCTTGACTAAAGTGACATTGGGACCATTTCGTATCGGCTTCTTGCAAGACTGCCTCGGCGGTCATGGCTCCCATCGCGACATTGTAAGTCTGTATAACACTGTGAGCTTCACGCACAATTCATACATGGTCTGATGACGCTCCATCCGTGGTTGAGAATATAGCGATCTTCAGGCAAGATCCTTTGAAGTACGGCTGGAAAGAGACACTTACCTCTGGCGGAGGCTCATAAGAGCCTCGCCAAGTGCCTTCGTAGATGTACTTGATCTCAAGAAAGATCTCGAGTGCCGGTCGTTCAATGCGAGCAGCTTCCAACAACTCCTCGATAGCACATCGAAACGTGGTCGTGCCGCTGAAGCCTTTTCTACACCCTACATCAAGTGCAGAGCCTCTATGGTCCCATGGTGGTCGTGTTAACTCGATGTTCAGGAGGATGTGCAGTGTCCTCAGACCCGGAAGTTGTGATAGCAAGGACGGCATTCCCGCCTTGGTTGTGTAGATAATCGATGGGTATTTCTGCCGACCGATAGGAATCTCAAAGTCCAGGGTCAGAAGTACTTTTCGAACCGGGTGAGGTAGTGCGGGCATTGAAGAAGGAAGTAGAGCTAATCTACCATATTCCGTGCGCTGAAATTCCACATAAATGTGCAATATGGATTGTTCGAGCACCGCTTGCACGGACAAAGGCAACAGCACATCGGTCGCCGGGGACTCGCCTAGTAGCCTACGCGCAGCAGCATTGATTGAAGTCTCGTCCTGAAGATACACATGATTCATGGTATCGAGGACCATATATTCCAGAATCTGCAGCACGAGCTCCTTGGGCAGCTTCTCGGCCATGATCAACACAAGTGGTCGATCACGATGCCAGCGGCGAATCTCGCGGATGCACTGCAAGCGGCGCCTTGGAATGTCGCATTCGTGTTCTGGATAGTAGTGCTTCAACGGGGTGGTGCAGCCTTGACGCTGGAGGGAACGAAGCGCGGACTCCTCCAGATGTGGATTTTGTTCAATCTTCCAAGCTGATCGCTGAACCACAGGCTCCCATTTGGGGCGTGTTGATAGCTCCGCAGGAGAGAGCATGGAGTAGTAGTGGGTTTCATTGCCAGTTCTTGGGTTGACCCATGGCCAGCACCGTTTGTCCGCTGCCAGCGGATCGCTCTCTGAGGCATGCCGCCGGCGATGCCTGCTGCTTGACATGACTCTCCGCGTGCTAGATTCGAAAATGTTCAATCTAAGTGAGAAGAAAGTTTTCTTGGGCGCAAACACTTGACTAGACGGCGTAGCTGAGGCCGATGTTGCCGCCTTCGCGCAATCACGGGATTGGCAGTGTTCGTGTGCCTGAGGCTCAGGAGCCTGTCACTCGTAGTTGGCGCGCCGACTCATGAGACCGCCAGCAGTCTGAGGAGTAGGACTCTTGCAATACAGGCAAATTATGTTGTTGAATCGATCAGCAGCTGTGAAGTTGTGCAGGGAACGAAGGAGGTTGATAGAGGTTGACTGAGACCCACGGAAGTCGCGGGACGCAAATGCCGATGCGCCAAAGTGACGAAATTCACAAACTCGCGTCTGCAACAAAACACCACCACACAAACATCAGGCGCACCATGTCAGCGGCCGCAGAACCGCCTGAGGGCGTACAAACATACACATCAGCAGACGAAGTGCCCCAAGAACTGCAAAAGTACTGGCATCAGCGCAATTCCATCTTTTCGAAATACGACGAAGGCATTTGGCTGACGGATGATGCCTGGTTCGGCGTGACGCCAGAGCCAATTGCAAAGTAGGAGATCTCCTCATTTGCTGCGAGGGGAAAACTGACGAAGCTGCAGAAAAATCGCTGAGCATGTGGCAACCGCACCCAAGGAGAAGAAGGTCCTCATCGACGCGTTCGCCGGAGTCGGTGGCAACGTGATAGCGTTTGCTCTCTCGGGGCGCTGGAGCCAGATCTTCGCAGTCGAAAAGGACGCGAAGACACTCGCCTGCGCGAAGCACAACGCCGAGATCTACGGAGTCGCGAAGAAGATATGGTGGATCCACGGCGATATCTTTGACGTGCTGAAGGCGCGTTTGAAGGCGTCCGCGAAGAGTGCTGTCATCTTCGCCAGCCCTCCATGGGGAGGACCTTCGTACACAGACTGGGATGTTTTCGACCTGTCTTACATGGAACCTTACAATTTGAAGGTCCTTTGGGATGCTTTCTCGATTTCGAACGAGGTCGTGCTGTACCTGCCCAGGACTTCGGATGTGCAGCAGCTGGCCAAATATGCCAAGGAGAATGAGAAGCTGCCTGTCACCCACTATTGTATGAGAGGGGCAAGCAAAGCGCTTTGTGTGTTCTACGGCTCTTTCACATTATCTTGAGAGCAGGCGTACAACTCGATGAATCGAAAGGACTACGCGCATATCAGCATTCTGGACTAAGGCTATCATCATATCATAAACTATCTCAGCGTCCTTCGAAGCGCTGCTCTCAAAGCCGGAAGTCTCAACTGTAGAGGGAGGGACCACGAAATCCCAACGTCACCCGGCAGGCTGCAATCACAACTCCACTGGGACTTTGTGCCAGGCATTGCCTAGGAGTCCACGAAAGTTCCATGTCGCATCAAAGGTCTGCGGCTGAGTGTTGTAGCCCTCATCAACAGCCTTCACCACAAACACTGGACTCGCTTGCGGTAGCTTGTCCTTTGGCCAATCGATAGTCCACTGCGTCCAAGCCCATCTCCTGGTGCCTTTGGCTTCGTCTTTACGCAAACAAGCTTGTCTCCAGGTTTGGCCACCATCTGCAGACACATCAACACGAACGATCTTTCTTCCGCCGCCACTGAAAGCAAAGCCGTTCACGCGGAGCGGAACGTCACGATCATCACATCTCATGATGTCGGTGATGGCACTCTGAACGGGCATCTCTTGGATGCTTTGGGCGGCCTCCCAGTCCTCTGCCTTGAGATCGGAAGCTCGCACGTTTGGGCCGAAACATTTGTAGTCTCGAGCATGCCAATTTGATTGGGATTCTTCGCAACTCAGCCGCACTTTTCCCAACCACTTCACGCTGCGCGTCGCAACGCTCCCTGGCACAATCGCTCTCAACGGCCCACCATGATCGCGGGGCATATCTTCTCCATTCATCTTCCACGCCAGCAGGACGTCTGAAGCAGGGTTCAGTGCCGTCTGGAGAGGTATACTTTGTTCGTATGTGTCGGAAGGTGCGCAGAAGTGGATATGCTGGTCCGCATCTGGGTCATTCGGGCACGTCGCACAGGCTTTGTCTACATCGTAACCGGCATCGAGCAAGACGTCGCGGAGGCGAACGCCGGAGAACTCTGCGGTACCAATGGCACCGATATCCCACTGAAGGCCAGAAGTCTTGCCGTGCTGAGATTCGTTCATGTGCGCCCGGCGGTTCCCTGCGCACTGCAAAGTTGCTGTGATAGTGTGCTCCCGGAACTTTCGCTTGAGGTCATCTAGAGTGTACGACACCTCCTCGCCGTCGGACAGCTCGATCTTCAATTCGTGTTCGCTGGCATCGATCTTCGGCACCCAGAGATGATGTCTGACAAAGAATAGTCGCAAAGGGGTGATGAAGTCGCCGAGAAGCCTGCCCGGGGTCTCTGCATTGCATGGTTTGGGCGTTCGTACAATCAGTTCTGGGTCGCGCTCTGGATCATCCTTGAACGGATCGTCGATACAAGCCCCCTCATTCTCAGACCATTTGATCTTGCCTTCACTGTCTAGGTCCCTTTGGTCCAGCTCACCGATGTAGTAGTCGTCGAGAATCTTTTTCACTTCTGGCTTGTTGTGAATGCTGAACAACTTCCAGTAAGGATCGATTGAGCCACCGCAAGCGCGAAGGATGACTTCTCCGCCTGGATGTGCCTCGACGAACGATGTGATGTCGTATACAGATGTACCATGGATGACCCATTTACTCGAAGACGATCGATCATGCTTGACCACTTCTGACAACCGAAACGTTGTGGAGTCTGTCTCTTCATCAACAACGATCTTCACATTGGTATCCTCATCTTCAGCAACTTCGACGATATTGTCTTGGACCCAGGAAACCACTGGAGCAGCCAACACAGCTACCGCAGAAGCTCCAAACAATACCGCCAGGACGCCCTTAGCATCAGACTGTCGAGCCTGCGAAGCGTTCCTCCAAGAAGAAGACTGGCGTATCCCATTCCACTGCAGAAACTTTTCCTGCCTCTTGACCAACAAAGACGATATATATCTCGACCCACTCTTTCGAGCCTCTCCGGGCGCAATTTGCTTGACGTGATTCGTCGACAGCGTTCTAGGGCCGACAGACTGTCCAATCGGGTTCTGACATGGTTTCGGGGTGTGGAGCAGTGTTTTCGGGATGCCGACGAGTTGTTTGAGACGAATTTGGCCTGATTTCGACATTTTCGTGGTTGTTCATGGCCAGTCAGCGCAGCGACAGAAGGCGTGATCAGAGCTTGTACGTTTTGGGAGCGGGGAGGCAGGTTCTCCCTGACAGTTCTGATCGCCGACCAGCCGAATCACGTGAAACGTACTTGCAGGGCGTGGAGTCGGTCAGTCGGGCTTCCCTCTGTGATTGGAGTGCAGGTGATCAGCTTAAACCTATCGGAGGCATCTGATAGAGTAATGCCGTGGGTATGCGATATCAGTGGTTCAACGACATGCTTTGAACGACGACCCGACTCCGCTGACTGGAAGAATCGGGTGGTCAATGGCAACAACGGCGCCCGAATCTGGTACAGTCGTACTCTGGCTTCTGATTGCAGACAGCACAGGGTCGCTGGATTTGGCTGCTTCAACCTTCTCGCCCTAGCTCTTTACGATGGCATGGCGGATATCACGAAGTGATCAACAATGCAGGCCGCGCGTCGTAACGAAACTGGGGAGTATGGGCGTTGAGGGCGGCATTCGGACATGCCGCGTGAAGCAAATTCGCCTTCAGCACCGTGTCTACTCCCCCTAAGGATGGCTATGAACTCATTGCATACACCTGAGATACGCCACATGCTAAGTTTCGGCCATTGAAATGCACGCTTGCGAGCGAAGTCGTCAAATTTATAGCGACCAACAACTAAAGTGTTATCGGGCAGGCGCAGAACATACACAGCTTCACCATCAGGGACGGAACCACTGGTCCAGCGTGAACATGCACGATACTGATTGCCAGAGACTGGCATCCTAATGCTGGCGTTGTCATCTCCCCACAACCAGAGGTATCTTGGCAAAGACAATGCGTAAGCACACCACTACGCCGACCCAGTGGCAGGGGCACCCAACAAGAGAGTCAGAAGGAAAGCACAATGAGCTTCCATTATGGCCTCCAGAGTAATACCCACGTTGCGTGCATCCATGCTATTCGAACCTGGACATTTGTTGCCTTCTTTGCAAGCTCGTTCTTGTCGCGCGGCCGTGTTGCAACTCTCAATGAAGTCTGGAGATGCGCGGAGCAATATTGCTGGCATAGAAATGTTGATCATTGCCAGTGCTAACAAAAACATGCCCCGCCAGCACGCGAGCACAATGATGATTAATAGCCCGCACACATACAGCAAGGATTGTCGTATACACAAGAGCTATACGAGGTGAGACAGACAGTCTATGACCTCAAAAGTGCGGTGGGACGTCAAGACCGAATCATATTTGCCAGCGTAGGCGGCAGTGTCAGCAGCCGAACGACAATGCCACTGCATACACGGCAGAGGTAGCAGCCGATAGCGACCTGGTCATTGCAGTGCAAGTAGACAACAAAGTTGAACCTTGGGGACCTAAACGTCGAAGGACGAATCAGTTGTGACACATCGCACACAAAGCAAGTCGCACCGCTGGGCCTTACCCCAGCTTCACAACCGGGATATGACAAGCTTCTAACTTTATCGGAACGTGGTCACTGAACAAAGCGTTCTAGCTTTTAGGGCACACGGCTTCCGACCAACATATAAAGTCGTCACTTGATACAACTTCATACGCTCAAGATATTCAGCTCAACTTTCGACCTCCACTTCATCGCGATCATGCCTCACGCTACCACACCTCCAGAGGGCTCGGTCGAAGCCGTTATGAACTACCACTACGAACCAGCGCCAGGAGAGAAGACGAAGATTCCATACATCAATTCTGCCGGCTCGAAGCGGATGAAGAATGTTCCTCACGTGGTTCGCATCACAGACTTGCGAAGCACTGATAACCACTTCGCTGTCGATGAACATGGCTTCCAATTCCTGAAGTATCCCGGTCCAATGGGCCAGAAGTACGAGTCTTTCGAAAACGAGGACACTATCAAAGAAGTGATACTGAAAGAAGCCGAAGAACTGATCAAGAAGACGTAAGCTACTGTCGTTGGCGATACCACAGATACATACTGAGCAATCGCCAGTACAGGTGCTTCCAATGTCTGGGCCTTGCATCACGTTGTTCGCCGAGACCCAGCACCAGCAGCTGAACACATACCCGCTGATGTCCCAGACGAGGCAGTCTGGAACTCGAAAAATACTCCGGCCATGCACGTGCACATAGATCAATCGTATAGAGGTGCCGACCTCATGCTGCCGCATCTCAAGTTTGAAGGCGCAGAATACTTCCGATCCAAGGCACAAAATTGCAGATGGGCGGTCATCAACCTATGGAAGCCGTTGAAGACCATTACCCGCCAGCCGCTGGCTATCTGCGATGCGACATCTGTGCCAGAATCAGACCTTCGAGCCTATCCCATGATGGTGCGAGCAGATGACGCCTTGGACACGCAGGAACGAGAGTTTGAGCTCTGGCATGTGATGGCAAATCCAGAGCACAAATGGTACTGGCCATCTGAGATGAAGCCAGACGAAGCGCTATTGATCAAGTGCTTCGACAGCAAGCTGGAAGGAGTTGCGAGAAGGGCACCACACAGTGCATTCAATCTGCCAGATGATCAAGGTCCGCCAAGGGAAAGCATTGAGATAAGGTGTGTGGTATTGTGGGAGGATCAGCCCAAGGAATAAGGGCAGGCGTGTCGTATCACGGCAAATATGCTTTTTGAAAGCTATTTATTCCTACTTTGACTTACTCAATTCGGTATGAGCGTTCAATTATGGTCTCACTGACACTCGCGCTAGTCTGCTCAACCAGCCCAAATCGGCGATGTCAGCATGGAACACATAGGCTCGGGCTCAGCTATCACCGAATTAGCAGAGACCATAATTGCCAACATGCATCTCAACACACGACACGGTGTCACCACTGAGAGACGTATTGATAATGAGATCGCCTGACTGCTTTCCTCACGATATAGGGTCCACAGTGGTCCCATCGGTCGTGAGCTCTGGGTGTTCATAGCTTATGTCAAGCTTCAGCAATGATTGCCAGCGATTCGCACGAGCAGTGTTGCACAACAGCTCCACCTATCAGCAGCCGAAATACAGTGAAGTTCACACTCCTCTGCGTTTCACGCAATCAACTAGTGTTTGTTGTAGATACAGGAGACATGGGCGGATCCAGGCAATCATCCGTCCGCGCAATTGGATGTTTGCTGCAGAACCAACTTCCTGCTCACCTGCGGGACCAAAAAGCTGCTGTTCACGCAGAACCCAGCTCACGATCGAAGGATCACACGCATGAACATGCAGGCAGAAGGTCGGGCTGCGTATACTGCACCGAAACGGACGAATACGAGGCCGCGGACTGCTGGACGAAGCGCTTGGTCCATGGGCCTAGACCACCCGGTCCTGCGTTTCGACCAGGGTGCTCTGGGAACTGCGGGTCCACACTTTCGCGCAGGATCGCAGCTGGTTCTGTAGAACCTTCCAACAGCATGCTGCGCATCACTCGTAAGAGGTCGCACGACTGCTGCAGGCTGCGCACACTGCCACCCACTAAGCCTCTCGTTACACCGAAGGCAGACACCTTTTGTCTGACCTAGCTTCCCCGAAACCTTGCTCTTCTTGATGAGGTAGGTGTAGGTGTACTTTCTCGCCTGTTCGTTCTTCCATGTCCCTTCTCGTCTCGATCCCCAGCTTCACCTGCATGGCATCCCACATGGGAGCTGGCGGAGCCGCTCATCATCAACCTCCAGCTCCAGCTCCAGCTCCGACTGTCTCGACAAGACCTCTTCCAGGCTCAGCTGGACCCCGTACCCTCTCCGAAGAAGAACATCAACCACCCCGCGCCGAGCCCGAAGACATCTTCTACCAAATCGACCAAGAAATTAAATTCATCCAGGAGGAACTCTCCGCAGCGTTCGCAAAAAGTAAACAAGAATTCGATGCCAGCAGTAAAGGCCAACAACAGCGTACCTGGACTTTCCCTCAACGCCATATAGAAGCCCTCTTCCACCTCAAACAATTCTCTCCAGTTTTTCGAAATGCCTACAAAGACCTCCTCGCCCGTCTCCCCATCTCCATCTCCCTCCGATCCCGCAACGCCGAACTCGGCGTACCCATGACTTCTCCAGTCGATATGCCCAGCACACATTATGCTCGCTTTCGATGCGTCTACGCCGACACAAGAGCCGATATTACCTCCCAGCAGTGCGAGACTTGGACGTTCAAGCCGTATGTGATTGATACGTATTTACTCGGGTTGAGTAGGATCCTGGGCGCCGCGGCGGATATAATGTTAGAAGGGAATGAATTGGAAGCGCAGTTGGCTGCGGGATATCGACAGATGTGTTGTTCGGGGCATGAGGATAAGTTGAAGGAGGAGCAGGCGAGTGTTTTTGCTGTGGCTAGTCGGCCGGTTGTGATGAAGTGGAGGGATGATGTGCAGTTGTGGTGGTCGGTTGGAAAGAGGAGTTGTATGGCTGCAAAAGTGAAAGGCGAAAAGGCTTGAGAGTGACGGGCAGGTTTGGAAATAATGCTTGATTTGGGGATGAAGCGTTTCGTGAGCGTTTCGTTGGCGCAGGACGCTGAGAGGGGACAGGCCTCGTAATTTGAAGATGCACGTGAGATTTGTAGAGAGCAGAGACACAGTAGAATATGGAGAAGGCTTTGGAATTGATGTGCTCTATCAATGCACAACTCGTTAATGTCTCAATGTGAACTTCATGATACCAATCGTGTGGTCATTTGCACAAAAGTCTCTCCAGTGCCGAACAATCAATGCCCAATGCTATATACCACAACGCCTTGCTCAGTCAAAACCCCTCATGTCATGTCATATCGTCGTGTCTGTCTCGCTCATCAATCTCAATGCCCTCTACCTCTGCTTCTGGCTCCACCACATGTCATGATCGACAATCAGATGCTTGAAAGTAGAAGACACGCCAACGCTCCACTTGTTGTGAATCTCGTCAAGGCAGTCGATCAGCGCCATTCTCGAACAGAGCATCGTGTCGTCGTCTTCGTCTTCGCACTGCTCATGATACGCCACGTACGCGTTGTAAAAGGCTGGACCGACCAAATCCATGCCGAACTGACCAAAAGCTTCTGCCTTTTCGCTCTGGCCTGCACGAGCAAGAGTGACGCTCACGGCCGCGAAGCGGGTTGCGAGAAATGTAGCAGAAGAGACAAGAAACTGGTCGTAGGCCTTGGATGAGATGTGGGAGTTGAAAGTGCTGTCTTCGGAAAGCTCGATTTCGGCGAGGCAGACGGTCTGGATCTTGTGGTATTTCTTGGAGAAGTCGAGTTTCTTGGGCATAACGTGCTTCTTGATGCGGCCAGAACGGACCTCGTTGATGTATTTGGTGCGGTTTGCGCGTCTGCGGCTGAGTGGCATGTCGTCCTCGCTGTCGTCGTCGCTCTCGGAAGTGGAATTTTCGGCGAGAACACTGTCCTTCCGTGAAGCTTTCGCCGGAGCGTTTGGCGTGTCTGGCGTCTTGGTGCCTTTGACGGAAGGTGTTTTTGGGAGAAGATCTTCTGGCATCGCCGAGATCACGCTGTTGTAGATGTGAACGCCGGTGACCTGGCGCGCGAAATTTGGCTTGAAGCCATTGTCAATGAGATATCTCTGCAGGTGGGCAGTACACACATGGTCTGACTGTCTCTGCATGGCGTTGCGAGGGCCAGATAGTGCTGGCGGTACGTCGGTGTCCTGGACGTCGCGAAAGCTGTCCAGAATGACCTGGGAGGAGATATTTTCGTGAATGAAGGTCTCGTCAAGACCTTGGCGAGTCAGGTAGCTCTGTATGTAGATGGTGAAGGGGTCGCGGGCCTGCTCTGCCGTGGTGCCGGAGACGATGTTGGTGGAGGGCTCCATCGGATGGCTGGAATGGATGTGAAATAGCGGAAGCAAGGCCTGAAAAGTGGTGTGAAGGGGCAGTTCGTGATCGTAAATGTTAGCAAAGAAGAGAAGAAATGAGAGAGGAGGTCCGACGTCTTATGGTTCTCATTCACAATAGGAAGAACCTTCACTATTGATTAACTTAAGGACAATGTGAAGTTTCATGTGACAATAGCCGTATTGTGCTTGTGCAAGTGAGGATCCTATTGTGCGGAATGATTGTCGTGACCGTCCAGCCCTCGCGCAATAGAGGATGTTGGAGGGTATTGCGAGTGCCGTCGCACCAGTAATGGCGTTCTTGGGATTGTCGGAGAGGCTGGGCGTGGTTATTGTGGTGCGCCTTTGCGGCTTTTGTGGTGAGGGAAGATGGTCCTTAAGTGAAGGTCTTGGCAAAGGGCTTTTGCATACGACTCTGCACGCTTCGCGAGCTCTGAGCCCTCGCAGGCGCCCGCGTTGCTACAACTGAAGTTGACCATCTTTCAGAGACGAGATTGTGGTGTCCCGTAACGTGGCTGAGCTTCGGTGGAGCGCGGCAGGGAAGTGAATAGAATTTGCAATTCTCACCGTGAGCAGACTCTGCGCCTCCACTGCGCACTCCTCTCCGCACTGCAGGACGCCTGAGTGCCATCAAATATCAACCTCTAGTGAGATCTTTTAAAGCAATCTCTGAGAGATGCCCATCGTTGTACTATGTGAACCCAAACTACTTTCTTGTCCGTGAAGGCCGAACTCGTGGCCATGCCCGAAGGCTTCCATGAATCATGCTCGATGCTATGCCATCCCGTATCCATCTCTTGCCACTTCATCTTGAGATCTGCAGACATCTCTTGCCAGCACAGCCATCCCGAATAGTTTCTCTCGCATTCACATGCAGATCGGAAAAATCGCAGACATGGCGACGAGAGGGCTCCGGTCGATGGTCGCTTCGCAGAGCAAGACGGGATATTATTCTTCTCGTATACTGGAGGCCTGGGTATGCCGTTCTGCGCACGCAGAATATAGGCTTGACGGGATGAGGAGCTGTGGGATCAGGAGTGTTGCTCTGAGCTTCACTTGGAAGCTGCGGCCCGACGCGGTTTAGCGCAATCACTTCCGCCAAGCCCTTGCTTCTGGAAGCCGAACGCGTCCATCGCGTCTTTCCAACGACATCAAACGTACGATAAGCACAAAATGGTCCCCGAACTTGTGTCTACGGACCACCCTGGGCAAAACTGCTGGCATGTATGCCAGCTCAGCCCCAAGCCCCGATGAATGCGAGAAACAGGGTTTTGTGCTTCGCGCTCGTGGCTGTGGCTGATCTAGAACTATGTTATCCTAACCTCACAACTTCAGCTGAAGCATGTCTTGCATTCTGACACATATAGGCCACTCTGATCAAGAAGCTGCTCGAAGCAGTGCCTGCAGTCCTAGGTACAAAGCAGAATGCTCGCGCGAAGCCGCAAACCGGACTCTGGAGATGCACCAACATCCGTGCAGTTCATGTCAGACCTCCACCTGGAACGCGTGAAGTACGACTTCGAGATCACCAAAGCCGCACCAATCCTTCTTCTCGCAGGCGACATTGGACGTTTCTGCGATGAAGCACTATATCGAGCTTTCCTCGCCAAACAATGCTCTCAATTCGACAGAGTACTGCTCATCGCTGGCAACCACGAGTTCTATGGCAGCAGCCGTGAAGAAGGATTTACTATCGCACAGAATTTTGTCGAAGATGAGATCATGGGTGGCAAACTACATTTCCTCAACCGTACAAGATTCGACCTTCCCGGCTCAAGCACGACGATTCTAGGCTGCACTCTACACTCTCATATCGCGCCAGACTATACCAGACTGACCAACGATTTCAATTGTATCAAGAACTGGAGAGTCCGAGATCACAATGCTGAACATGAATGTGATGTGAGATGGCTGCAGACCACCCTCGCCGAAATGGCAGAGGAATCGAGAAACCGGAGAGTCATCATTGTCACGCATTACGCACCGGCCTTCGAGAAGACTTCACACCCTGCTCATACGAACAGTAATATCAGTCAGTGCTTCTGCAGTAATGCTCTCGAGCAAATGGCAAATTGGAAAGGGGCCGAGCAAGTTACTGATTGGATCTTTGGCCATACGCACTGGAATGCGAAATTCCTAGTCGGTGCAGTCTTGGTACAGAGCAATCAGTACTGCAACAATTCGGAAAAATTGAGCTGGTGGCAGAAGAAGACTTTGTATCGGCCTTTCGAGATGGGAACGAAGCTGCGAATTTGACATAGTATGAAGAATTTGCGAGCGCCTCCGCTCAACGGATATTGACCCACTGAGGTTGATATCTGGAACTCTGTTGACTTATTTCGGTGGACAATTCGCCGTGCATTATGCCGTGCACATAGCAAACGCCTATAAAGAGGTAGTGATCGTCCACCTTTCGTAATATCCATGGGACGCTATTCCCGAGAGGTAAGAAGAGTAGGTCACCGATCTGCACATGCTGCGATCCAAGTCCCATGTGACCGTCTCTAGTGAAGAAAGTCTTGCGGAAGGAGCTGTGGAACTTGAAGTGATACAAATATTTCACGTTCTGACCAGCGCCAGTGCCTTCTGCATTCCTGGTCAAGCTGCTGCTGGTCATCTCTGCGAGATGACTTGCTGTAAGGTATAGATCGTCTTCCGCCCCGATAAGGGCGTCGGTAGGCAGTGCGCCAGCGGCAAGAGTCCCCGCAAGCGCCATAAGAGGCCCTTGTCCAGGTCGAATGCCCAATGCTGTTCGTGCGCGTGGCAAAGCATGTTCTAGGGCAGTCTGAAGCCTTTTCACAGCGAGCTCGCCATCTTCCTCAACGTTTCCGCCTAGCAAGAGACCCGACACTTGATCCACAACATCCAGAGCAACACCTTGACAGCGGAGAATGGAATCGCAAAGCGTTGTGTCAAACATTGTAGGCGCACGGATGCTTGCTGCTCGAAAGGTCCACCAAGGCAGACCAGACGGGTTCTTCAAACGATCGTAAGCATCTTGCCAGAGCGGTAGCCAGGTCGGCCAATTGTTGTCGCGATACCAGCTATCAGGCCTGTTTCCACAGGTTCTCGCCCATCGCATGATTTCGTATGACTCGTCCTGCGAGAATGCTGTCCTCGTAGCTTGTATGTAGACAGTTTGAAGCGGTAAATCGTAGTTGGGTCGAAGTTCGCGACTTACAGATGCATGTGCAAGTCCAAGAACCGCATAGACTTTGTCTCGCATCTCGGAGTTCGCGTGACTGTGCGTGACCTCGAGCAGATATGTCATTGGCAGTCCATCGTAGCATAGACCTTTCCGGCATCCACCCTCGTGCGCAAGATCCAGTTTGCAAGCATGCCACACTCGAAGGTTGTAAAGCGTCTTGCATCGGCTGATGCCACGTGAGAGAGCATCTCTGTTGATCTCGAAGCTGCCACTGTGCCTCTCTACTTTGACCAAAGCACGCGCCACTATGATGGCATCTGTCAGTGCAACACTTTGTTCGCCATAGAAGGCAAGAGCTGTCTTCGCCAGTGCAGCTTCTTGGAGAATCCAAAGTCTTTTGAACCAGGGGCTTGAATAGAATTCAGCGAGTGAAGCTCTAGGCAAATCACACAAGTAATCTATCACTGGCAAAGCTGTATCGTAGTCGAGCAGTTTGTCCAGTTGCGCACGCGAGCCTGCCGCTTGTCGAAGGGCGTTTGCTGCAGCCGTGATCCCTGTCATGATCTCTGAATCGCCGTCAAATGATGGTCCCAGAAAAGCCAACACTTGTACTGCCGTTGAGTAGATGTCAGACATGAGGAGGACCTGCTGTGCTCTCTCTTGTCTGTCGCCGAGATTGATACACACAGCATCAATCCAGATGAAGCAGGTTAGATCCTCTGATTCAAGGAAAGATGCGGTGAACATGTGTCGCACAGCCTCCACCGCCGTCTCTAGGAGAAGCACGCTCACCCCATCGAGTAATTCGTGCTGGATCCGGTTTGGATCGCCCCAGACATAGCTGATGGCGGAAAAGGCTGGAGCATCGTGCAGAGATACTGTCACCAGCGAAAGAGAGATGTCGCTCCAAGTCGCAACGGGAGATGGTCTTGAGAGTTTCAGTAGGCGTACTTCATTGATCGTAGTGTCGAGCGGGTGGTAGTGGTAGCTTATGCAGGCTGAAGGAGAGTCGTCCGACCTGCCAGACATGCTGACCTGGCGGCATACAATCGTGAACCTGTAAATCAGTGATTCCCACCTTCAACTTAGTCACAAGACCGGCTGGCCATTGAATCCTGCAGTAGAACTAGCTCATCTGCAGACAGCATTCGCCTGAAAGGCCGATGTTCTGCATGCTCTCCATCAGAGCTGAAGCTGACGTTCACGTTGCCTCTACCAACGACAATGCATGTGCTTCGCTCGCTGCACATGAAAGTCGTAAGGAGAAGTGCAACAGCGGATGATCGTTCGTGGAAAGAGGTGGGTAGGGGAAGCCACGACTTTTGCTCCACAGCATGCCGCTCTCACTTCACCATGCCAGGCTACCAAACTCACGGCCCGAGTGCTTCTTCCGGACGACGACATCGGCGGCCAGAACTGAGTCTATGAGTCGCGCTGTCACATGAAAGCAAGACAGTAGGTGAGAGGAATTGTCTCAAGCTCCATTCGTTTCCCAGTTTTCCTCCTAGAGCCTGCAAAGCCACTCAGCTTCACAGTCATCCAACATGCCCATCACGGAAGGCGCACCGATTCACGGCAACCCCGCTCACCTGCTGCCACCGTCCTGGAGAAAGTCCATTGCTCTCTGGCTTGAAGAAGACACGCCGAGCTTCGATTACGGCGGTTTCGTGGTTGGCGATGGCCCAGCAGAAGCTCGTCTGCTTGCGAAGAGTCCGGGCATCGTGGCCGGTGTGCCATTCTTCGACGAGGTGTTCAAGCAGCTCGACTGCACAGTAGAGTGGTTTGTGAATGAGGGCGATGAGGTAGGCAAGGAGAAGAAGCAGCATGTCGCAACTGTCAGAGGTCCAGTACGTTGCGTCTTGCTGGGTGAGCGTGTAGCATTGAACTTGCTCTCAAGATGCTCAGGCGTGGCATCAAAGTCACACTCGCTGCTCCAACTTCTTCGGAAAGCTGGATACAAGAACATCCTGGCGGGCACGCGCAAGACCACGCCGGGCTTCAGATTGGTGGAGAAATATGGCATGCTGGTGGGAGGATGCGACCAGCACAGACACGATCTCAGCACCATGACCATGCTGAAGGACAATCATATCTGGGCATGTGGAGGCTCGATACCGACAGCAGTGGCAGCTGCAAAGGCGGCAGGTGGCTTCGCTGTAAAGGTAGAAGTCGAATGCCAGTCTGAAGAGGAAGCAAATACGGCGATTGAAGCGGGCGCGGATGTGGTCATGCTTGACAATTTCACGCCAGAAGGTGTGCGCGTGGCATCAAAGAACCTCAAGGATAAATGGGGCAGAGGCGTCAATGCGCGCGCACTTGTAGAAGTCTCTGGGGGATTGACTGAGGAGAACGTGGCGGACTACGTCTGCGACGACATCGACATTATCAGCTCTTCGAGCATTCATCAGGGCGTCAAGCATGTCGACTTTTCTCTGAAGGTCATTCCGAAAGAAGCCACAACGGCTGGGAAGCTGGGCAACGGCGAGTCGGCTGAGACATGATATGCTTTGACCTCAGTCGTAAGTTTTGGCCCACATCAGTAGCAAAGCCTCGGTATTGAAATGTCCTGAGCAGCAACATTGCGCAGACCTGAGCATGGTTTACTTCCGCTGCGCTGCTTTGGTCACCCACTCCGTACTGTGCCTCAGCCTGCCTTTTCTTCCGTACAGGTTACAGCTGTCGCCGATCTGAACGAAAGCGCCAGTCCATTCCGCAGCCATCGACGCCGACTCGAAGACATTCACTTCTGTAAGCCCCTTTCAGGCTTAGCGGGTGAACAGACACCTGCGCGGAGGACATATCAGCAGCGTCGTTCTTGTCTGTTCCTCTTTCCCCAGTAACCGCACTGCATCGCATCCAATATGCGGTTCGAGTTCACGGGCGCACCACCAGCGCTGCTGGCCGCTCAAGGCGAAACATCTCCGTTCACTACCTTCCCGGCGGCCACTTCCTCGCGCACCATATCCAGTTCTTCCACGCCAACCACATCATCCCAACCAGCGGCATTTGGCAAGAGCAGCGTTCTCGGCAAATCAATCCAGTTTCCAGCCTCCGCACAGCCCAGCGCCAACCCGCCGGCCGCCACCACGAGTCCTTCCACATCAATCACGTCTGGACCGGTAGTCGGATTTGGCAAGAACAGAACTTGGGGCAAAACGGTTCAGTTTCCGGTCGCCGCACCACGCGGTGAAGTGCAGGATGATGCGGCACAAGGCCTCCTCATCAGAGCTCTTCGGCGCTTTGGGAAGTCGAGAGCCTCGCCTTTCGCTGCGAAAGACGCTGCGGCGGACATAGCGCTGAAGGGTCATCTCAAGAGCAGCACACAAGCTTGGGTGTTGGAGCGAAGTCTTCGTAACGCAGATCCAGAAGTCCTTGCATTTATTGAGTCGGTTTTCAGTGATGTCGACAAGGATGCGCCGGATGCTCCATCAGGTCGCTCGTCACCCATGCCACCTGCCGACACGGAACCAGAGGCAACAAGCGCAGCAGACGCAGCAGATGCAACAGATGATGAGGAAGACATTGACGAGAGGATCAAGAATTTCCGCGCCATGGACTACAAGATTCCTCGCTCTCACCCACGCATTCAGCATTACGGCGACACCCTCAAATGGAAGCTGCTGGATGACGGTTTCATCCATTACGAGCAAGGCGCTTACGTGCTGGCGAAAATCATCATTGGCAAGATGTATGCTGGCACCTCTCCTTCTGACCTGGACGAAACCATAAGGGACACGCTGAGCTGGGCGGCACTGTACAACATCCCTGAATTGACAAACAGCGTACTCGGAGCTTTTCGCAACATCGATGATCAGTTTCGCCGGAGCGAGTTGGATTCGATGGAAGCTGCAGAAGCAGACCACTATGACGGCGAAGGGGGCATGGATGAGTGCGACGATACGGCAGATGGGCAGAACACAGATCTGCTCGTGTTCGAAGACCGAACTGGCGAAGAAGAGACCTATTTTCGTTTCATGGATCTACCTGCTGAGCTCCGTAATCGAGTCTACGTCGAACTGCTAGCACCGAACGGCTTCATCCTTCTTTCACGACTGGAAACCCCTAGAGGATGTAAACCCTCCAGGGAACTCCTCGTTGAGTCCGGAAGCGAGCTCGAGATTCTTCGCGTATCCAAGGACATCTACAAAGAAGCCAAGAGTATACTGTATCGCGAGAACACAGTCTGCGTGGCTGCTGCAATCGAGGTCTCGACTTACCCATGTATCGACACCCGACTCCTCCCCAACAGCAAGTTACCCCTTTTGGCATCAATGACCCTGGTGGTGGACTTCCGGGCTGATGGCGAACAAAACAATGCCTGGATCGATCGTGTGCATTGGCAGCAGTTGCAAAAGTTGACGACTCTCAAGCATCTTCGCATCTGCTTTGTCGAATCGGCGCGCCTGCAGGACGAGCACTCCCATAAGAAGCTCATGCTGAAGAACATTCTCGAACGCATCCCTGCAAATTGTCAGCTCACATTCGAATCCGAGGAAATTCCCGAAATCGATTTCGTGCAGGAAGTTCTCGAGGACCATGAAGGTGTTGCAACGGAACGTCATAGACGTTGGTCGGAGGACCCATGTGAGGTTGCTGGAGGTGTCTTGGAGCGATTGGTCAACGAAATCAAGAGCACGGAGGGCTTCCAGGTGGGGTGCAAGAGTGGACATGAGCGAGACTATCGTTTCCCACCCAAGCCCGTCATGAAGACTCTGCAGCAGCTGATCGCGGAGGGCGCGGTGGATCCGAAGATCGTGCTGGGAGGCGGTAACTGATGGCTGAAGAGTGCGTGGGATGTTGTTGAGGAAGGCAGTGGGCTTGAAGACGTAAGGTAGCTTTGCAGATGACTGTACAGGCGCAGAATGGGCACTGCCGGTGGCAGACACGACCGTCAATAGACAGCCAGCTGTATCTCCTTGACTAGACCGCTGGTGGACGCCAATGTAACGAATGCTTGGCAAGACATAGAACATGCAGGGTGCGAATGTAGGATGACTGTAATGGGTCGTGCCCTAGGAGACGCGTAACTCCTGCTACAACGCGTCGCATGAATCGGGACCATTTTGCTTACCGTAATTGTATCCCTCGTCACTTGCTCAGGTGTTGTCCAAAGCTTCTGGCACATGCACGACGCGGTGGGCGGTAAACGCCACGTTGTCAGCAGTTTTGAACGTCATCCGGCCGGCCATGCGCCCGAAACGACCCTGCTTGCCTGCCTCAGCCACTGTGGATTTCTCGTGAACTCCTCCCCTCCACCGCCTCATACCCCGTAAACAAATCCCACCTGCGACTGTCGACATAGTCATAGGGGACTATCAAACCAATTTCACCTACATCCCACTGTTCCAACCCTCTGCCTATCTCGACTCCGACATAGTCAGCTCTCGGCGTCGATCTGACGACTTTCCCGCTCGACCACGTTCACGTACCTCCCAACCAAGGAAGCCAAAGAAAAATAGGCGTTAGCGACGCTCCAAAATCGGAAAGATGGCTGCAGAGAACCCACACTTCGAGCCGAACCCCAAGTACGATCACTATGACTTCCCAACGACGGCACCTGAGAACAAGCCTGGTCACCCAGGCCACACCACGAAAGAGCAAGATGCCCAGGTTGAGCAGCTGCGAATGATGCTGGAGTCGGAGGGGTATACCGAGAGACTCGACACTCTGACCCTCCTGCGATTCTTGAGAGCTAGAAAGTTCGATGTTCAGCTCACCAAGGAGATGTAAGCACAAGAGCGGGAAAAGGCATTGAGTGACAGCTGACTGACCACAAACAGGTTCGTCAAGAGCGAGGAGTGGCGCAAAACGTTTGGAGGTGGTGTGGACAACCTTGTGAGGACATTCGAATACAAGGAGAAGGAGCAACTACTGCCCTACTACCCACAATACTACCACAAAACCGACAAGGATGGCCGACCAGTCTACATTGAGAAGTATGGAAACATTGATCTCGAAGCCATGCGGAAAATCACCACCGACGAGCGCATGTTGGAGAACCTCGTCGTTGAATACGAGAAGGTCGCCGATCCCCGTCTGCCCGCCTGCTCGCGCAAGTCTGGCCAGCTGCTCGAGACCTGCTGTACGATCATGGACTTCAAGGGCGTGGGTTTGATGAAGATGAACCAGGTTTACGGATACGTTCAGCGTGCTTCGGCTATCAGCCAAGACTACTACCCCGAGCGACTCGGCAAACTGTACCTCATCAACACACCTTGGGGCTTCAGCAGCGTCTTCGGCGTGGTCAAGCGCTTCTTGGACCCGGTCACTGTTGCGAAGATTCACGTGCTCGGTGGTGGATACCAGAAGGAGTTGTTGGCACAGGTGCCGGCCGAAAATCTACCCAAAGAGTTTGGCGGCACTTGCGAATGCCCTGGTGGATGCCAGCTGAGCGATGCTGGTCCATGTGAGTACTGTGTGAAACATTAATTGAGGTGATGAGCTGCTGACATGCATAAAGGGCACGATGCACAATTCGCCAAGCCAGCGAAGTGGGAAACCGAGAAGACAGAGACCAAGCCCGCCGACAACACGATCCCTGCGACCGAGACGCACACCGGCGAAGGCGCCCCAGCTGCTGCTCCTCCTGCAGGCACTACCTCTGCACCAGCTCCAGCCGGTGACCGCGTTCCAGGGACTGAGGCTCACACTGGCGCTCCAGCACCACAGTAAGGAGCAGCATCGATGAAATTTCGGTTGAAGTGCCAGAGATACATACAGTGTAATGAAGATCAGTGAGCATGGATAGTGGAGCATAGTGAGGCGCAAGACGATGGCGCGTGGGAGGCTAAATGATATCCAGAGTCGAGAGCATCAAAGACAGCTTGCTTAGAGGGCACTTGTGGGTGGTAGGTCTCGTATGCACGTTGTATGGTACAGTATCACAATTCAACTTGGTGCGGTATCCATTTTGCCGTTTGACGACAGCTCACTTCACTCCAACATTGCTAACTCCGGCTCACGGCCACTGCATAGGAAAGTTCAATGGAGTGATACGCTCTTCCTTCGTGCAGCAGTCGTGACTGCTTTCGGCATCTCCTACGCGACACGACGCCTCGCTCTTCCTCCATCGAACACATCCAATGTCTTCCAACTGATCAGGGACGGACTGCAAGAACGATGAGATGCCGCGGCCAGTGCGTTGCAGACTGGCTCGTCTTTCCCCTTCACTGCATTTGTTGACTGCTTCTTCCACCACTGCAGCCCGCCTCCCCTCCATCTTCCGCCCACACGCATTACTCGCCAGCTCGCTGGTCTTCTTGGGAAAGTTGGATAGAGCGCCTCTTCGTCGTTCGTTTCCGCCACAAGCTACAGCAAAGGCGGCACAATGCCTTTCACCGACACCGTGTCCACGCTGAGCGGACGCAACTCGCGAGCCAGCAACGTTTCTGGCCAGTCCCGCTCGCAGCATCGCTCACCACCGACGAGCACCACCGAACCGTGGTCCAATGCAGGAGTTCTGAGCATGTTAAAGACTTCAACGGATACGGGCGATATTGGTGCACTTTCATTCAACACCTCGCGTCTGCCTGGCATGCCCTCTGCTCGGCACCGCGGACGGCCGTCCAACACGTCGAAGCAGTCGGCTTCTGGTCATCCTCATATCACAAGTCTCTCATCCAATCTTAGCTACGCCCCATCTCAGACTTCACGCGTCAGCTCGCAGTGGGATAATGCTTCCATGACCCAGCGTCGAGGATCGCTCACGAGCATGCAGAGCATGCCTCCGTCGATGCCACCACTTCACACTGGCAAGCCCGCGATGTCAATGCACCAGCCTTTGCAAGATCTCGACCCGCGAGACAGTAGATCCTATTCCATGGGTTCGACGGTGCCTACTGGCCAGCTGCCCAGGCTTCGCTCAGCAGCCAGTCTGAAGAGCCAAGGACACGAACCAAGACATATGAATGCTATGCCGCCAGGCCCTGTGCCTCCCATGCCGGAGAACCGATCGCCTTTCGTCTACCCAACCAGACTGAAGCGGCCGGGCTTTCGTTCTCCCTCGCCAGCACTGAGTGACTCTTATGCTGGCCCTTACATGGGAGGACCACAAATGTCACGCAGAGCGCATGGCCCTCAGCCTCCGCCAATGACCGCCTACAATGGGTACAATGCCCCGTACATGATGGACTACAGCAACTCGCAGACGAGCATGCGCAGTCCTCATCGTACTGCAGACAGTTCGCCGGGCCCAACATATGCGCATCCACAGTATGGATATCAGCAGGGTCCTATGCGACCACCTCCTCCAATGGCCATGCCACCACCAATGCCACAACCATACTCGCAGCAATACCCGTTGCAGTCTATGGGGTCTCAGATGCCACCGCGGGCTCACTATGGACCCCAGTATCCGCCTGGGTACGCCTATCCACCATATGGCCAACCAGTCCCACCAGCAAGGGCCCGTGGGCCACCGCCTCCGGCCAATGTTGGGCCCATGGCTCATCACATGTTCCACAATGCAGCTCGAATGGCACGTAATCTACCGCATCGCACTGACACGCCGATGACTGACGGCGGACCTCCATCCTCTGATCCCGCATCTGCAAGCTCAGCTCAGGATTCTTCTAGCCCTCCGACACCTAGAGATGCAACGACTGTGCGTGTGGTGGTCGATCCCGCCTTCATCGAGCCTGAGCTGCTCGATCTACCGGACTCCAGTGAGCCGATGC